>JAUCMR010065607.1:0-17258 GCA_032357425.1 Enteromius argenteus | reverse complement strand
TGATCGTTTCTTGGAAAGTTACGTTCAGTTTTATAAAGTTACGTTCATTCTTATTGGCACAAAAATAATCCCATACTTGGTGAGCATAAGTGACTTATGAAAGAGACTTTCAGAAACATTAAGAAATCTTACCAACCCAAACTTTTGGTAGTGTATATAATCTAACTTTTCGTTAATCATTTTAATCCCAGTTACAATACTTAACCTATTTATATCCATACAAAAATAAAATATGTACATGAACACTTGATGTTCATCCTCTGTTTATTAAATTACATCATTGGTCCTTTAGATGATTTTAGGCCAGTTTTGTGTTGTCCACGTCTAATTTGTTGCATCTGCATCCAAAACAGATGCGTTGTCATGGTTACATAAGGCAAGCAGAGGTTATATGAGTGCTGACAGTGAACAGAGAAGATGGAGCTTGTGTATTAGTTTTACCCTTTTTTTTGTTCCCCAAACTCTCACACTTTTATTCAGGAGAGCCTCTTCTTACGTGAGAGCTTTTATCAGGGCTGAATATGCAGAAGTGCTGTTTAGTGTGTGGTGTCATGGCAGCATTTTAGGAACAGCGTGTTCTAAAATGATAAATGTCTTTATTAGATGCCCGTTTGTGTTGTTGTCGGACATCCACTTATTTATTGCATTTACATTTTTTGCCTCGATTGTATATTTTTGTAAGCATCTTAGGAGGTAGGTGGGCCTCCTTGGTTTTCACCCAAACAGAATTAGAAATGGTATAGACAATAGAAAGAAACATGAAACGCAATAACTCTGATTCAGCTTATCGCAGGACTGCATTGAAGCGTTTCGGCTAGGCTTGCAGTGACTAAATGTACCTGGAGGAGCGAGTTTAATGGGCATTGTTGCTGTTATCTCTTGTATTGTGTACTCAGTGGGGCAGGCCTATAGGAAACCGTGGCAGCCTGTCTGTTCTTTTGTGTGTGGATGCATCTCAGCTATAGTGCTTCTTTTTAATGTGTTTCACCACTTGATCATCCACACTGCCCTGCTGGAGGTAGATAACAGTGAAAACAGCATGGCTTTAAAAATGGAGCATAGAATAGAATCGGAAGTACAAAAATAAAACAAAACAGCTATTACTTTTCCTGCTGATTTTTAAAGTGCATACTAAAGAGGAGTAGGTGACTCCAGTGCACATGCTTCCCTCAGACGCTTCAGGTTTAAACCCTTCGTTTTTGCTCATTGTGTCTACATCATCAGTGTAAAATCTGTTCTTTAAATAGAGTGTTTGTGTCTCTTTCTAAGGATGAGTACATGAGTCATGGTTATTCTTGAAACGCTAGGCTGTTTCTCTTGATAGCGCTCCTCTATATGAGGATGAATGAGAGGTTTCTTCTGTTGCCGCATAGTGATTCACCCACTTTAGATGGCAGGAGTGTGTAGTAAACTGTGATCGCCTTTGAAATGGCTTCGCTTTTCTGATCTGTGATAATCACTTCCTGGAGGTTTTCTGTTACATGAAGAAGCTGAAGTTTATGTGTCAAAATCATGTGAAATGTATCATATATTAATATATTTTGAGGTTTGCAGCATTTGAGAAAGCCCTGATTCCCGCGTTTACACTGTCAGTCAGGTTTAGGGTCGGTAAGATTATATATTTTTTGAATGAAGTCTCTAATAATCACCAAGGCTGCATTTATTTGAAATGTGAAATAATATCGCAATTTAAAAAATTGTTTACTTTCTGTGATGCAAATCTGAATGTTCAGCAGTCATTTCTGCAGTGTCACATGATTTCTAATATGATAATATGATCCTCAACAAATATTTTGTATTATTATAGATGCTGAAAACTGTTCTGGTGCATAATATTTTTGTGGAAAACAGGATACTTTTTTTCAGAATTCTTTAAAAGAACAGCAAAATTGCCAAAAAAAAAAAAAAGTGATTATTTGCATCCAAAATAAAAGTTTTTGTTTACATAATATATGTGTATCGTGTGTATGTCTATTATGTATGTATAAATAAAAACACATGTATAGATTTAAGAAAAACATGTTATGTCTATATATTAGATATATTTATATACAATATAAGAATATAAGAATATAAATATATAAATGTATATGCATGTAAATATTTTCAAAATGTATGCTGTTTGTGTATGTATTTATATATACATACTAAATATACACAGCACACATATATTTTATGTGAACAAAAACCTTTATTTTAGATGCAATTAATCACATAGATGTATATATATATATAAATAACTGTTTAACTTTTAAAACAGACCAGAGAAAGGCGCACTAGTCATACCCCACACCCCACAGATATATTAATATAGTATGATGTTGGCTGTAATATAATGTGATGCAACCCCCCTCCACCCCCAAGTGATGGCAGTCACATGTAGATTTCTGAGGCAATGGAATGAAACATTCAGTTGTTTTTTTATTCAATCATATTTCCAACGTGTCATCATTCTACACAAACAGACAGTTTATGAGTGCTACTCTGTAATGTGCTGACCCTGGCTAGTGGCGCTTATTGCATCTTTCACAGCTGTATTTGCACATTTCACACATGTTGCTTTACAACACGTCAGCCATTACTGCCAATTCAAGACTGTTTTAGTGACAGATGGATGCGAAATGTTGCGTGAATGTGTCAAAAACTGATGTGTGTGTGTGTCTCTCTCTCTGCAGGGCTCTGTTTGACTATGAGAGGGCGAAGGATAGTGGTCTGCCCAGTCAGGGGCTCAGTTTCCGATACGGAGACATCCTCCATGTCATTAATGCATCTGATGATGAGTGGTGGCAGGCCAGGAGAGTGACGCCCGAAGGGGACAGTGAGGAGATGGGTGTCATCCCCAGCAAGAGGAGGTGAGTTTCATGCTGAATCACCCTACACATGACTAAAGACTAAACCTTTGACCAGTGTAGATTTATTACCACCTTTTAAGCCTTTTGTGCTACCTTTAGTTACTACAAACCACATCCAACCTACCAAGCAAGAGCTGTCCGTAAATGTAAAAATGCAATCAAATTAAGTGATATGCCAAGTTATCAGATTAATCTCAATAAACTGCATATACTAATATTTAGTTAGTATACTGTAGCCACCTAAATTGAATTACATTTAAGTTTACATTTTAGTCATTTAGCAGATGCTTTTATCCAAAGCGACTTACAAATGAAGACAATAGACGCAAAAGAGCAATGTAGCATTTTTTTAAGAAACAAGTAGATAGAATAGAAAAAAGAAATCTAGTGTCAGTTAGTTTTAAAGAAAAACTAGCAGTAAGTGAATAAATATACAATAGATAGAGGGTCAAGTTTTTTTTAGTTTTTTTTATAGATAGTACTAGAGTTAGAGGGTCAAATAAAGATGGGAGAGTTGTGTTTTTAGCTATTTCTTGAAGATGGCTAAGGGTTCATCTGCTCAGATTGAGTTGATTTAATAGTTCATTAATTCTTTTAAAACATAACATGAGTGCCCCCTTTTTTAAGATAGAGTGTCAATTTAATATTTTAACATTTTAATACAATTAATTGTACTAAATGAACATGTGACAGCCCTAGTTCTAATCGTTACCCTACTGCCCTATATACAAGTTGGCTCTATAAAGAGAACATAAAATGGAAAACAACATTTTCTTTCCTCTGCTGATATGAAAGAGTTGAATACACCATGTGAATAATAAGCAGCAAAAATGGCTCATTCATTAATATGAAGCTATCACATCCTTGCCTATTAATTCCTAATTTGTATTTACATAAAGAATTTTTACATGTAAAGCAGCAATATTCTGTTTGATCTGACATATCAGGAAAAAAATGGTCATGTAAAAGTTTAAAGTGGTATTATGACTATGGTAAAATCTCTTCACCAAGGCTGCATTTGTTAAATTAAAATGATAGAAAAATTTATAATATTGTGAATTTGGGTTTTAAAAAATATATTTAAAATTTTGTAATTTATTCATGTGATAGTAATTCAGTCTCTTCAAAAATCATTCTGATATGCTGATTTAGTGCTTGAGAAACAATTCTTATTATTATCTGTTAAAAACATGCACAAAAGTTTGTGTTGCTTAATGTTTTTGTGTAAAGACATTTGCATAGAATTTTACTGACTTCATCTGTATTACTGTGGTAGGGTGGAGAGAAAAGAGAGAGCTCGTCTGAAGACGGTTAAATTCAACGCAAAACCCGGTAGCCTCGATTCTAAAGGGGTGAGTGCTCCATTTGTTAAGTTATTGTCTTTAAAATGGTTTTATCAGTGCCAACATCCCAAATTCTGTTCGCCCCCAGTTTTCAGGTGTTAGCAGAAGGGCCCAATGATTTAGTGACAGTTTAGAGACAGTTCACCAGCAAGCCCCTGCTGTGCCTCTTCACTCATCTAGCGTAATATCTGTCTGTCTCTTCCCTTTCTTCAGTCTATCCGGTTTACTTTCTGTCGTGCCCTGTCATCTTGAATTTATTTTCCCATTTCAAGTTGTGCTGGTGGGTCATTGAGTCAGTCAGTCAGAGTGAAAGTGTGTGTGTGAGACTCTGTCCTTCTGCCGCAGTGTGACAGCTCACTCTGAGCTCTCAGCCTCAGTACTGCAGCGCAGCTCGCAAAAAAGCAGCTTCAGTATAACGTTTGTATATAAATGTGTCTCCTAATGCGTCTTTTATGAAATCAGTATGGTAAGGTCACCTCTAGTAAATATTTCTTGTGTTTGTGTTTGAGAGGTGAACTGAATAAAACTAAAGGATGCAAGGGTGTATTTTTAGTTCGGCACACAACTGCAGAGCCGTTCAGATTTTTAGCCTTATGATTCCTGCTAGTATCCATAGCAACATTGCAGCCGGGCCTGCAAATTTCCCTTGCTTTCTTGTCTCTTGTTTCTCTTTCTTTTTTTTCTCTCCCTCTGTCTTTTGAAGATGGGAGAGGGGTGGGGGTGTTGGCACTGATGGATTACTTGAGGATTTTGTCGTGTGGTTTTGTCTTGTGTTAAGATGCACCAACTTGTATATGTATCATTTCAGGTTTATGGCTCATAGGATTTCAGTGTTGATTGAAAATGCATTTATTATAGGATTGTTTATGTGCATTATAATAGAGAGGATTAGCGTAGTTATGCATATTCCCTTTAATCACTATCAGGGGTGCAGTTGGTTTCATTCGTACACTGTAATAAAATATTAAAATAGACAAAAAACACAAAAATACACTAATTAAAATTATATACTTATTGCTAAACATTTATCTGTGAATCTATTTCACAGATTTGAAATTTCGAAGTTTCTGGGTTATATTTCACCCCAAAATCATAAGAAAAAATTGTATGTTTATGTTTAAAAAAAATGAAGCCTGTTTTTTAGTTGCAGTTCTTAATTACAGTAAGCACAATAATCCTGATATTACTGTATCACATCATGTCTGGACATAATAATTATTTCTATGAAGTGTTCATTCATTTCAATAAAATAAATACTACAATGATGTTACAATGATACTTTACTACTTTAAAAATTTATATTGTTTTTGCATTAGAAAAAACATGTGAATTGGGTGGAAAGTAGTTTTGATTACATTTCATAATGTAAAAAAACAAAATAAAAAAATAAAATATATATATATATATATATATATATTAATAAAAACACTGGTCCTAAAATAGGCTTGATGTAATATAATTCATATAAAATTTTAATTTATAAATTTTTTATTTTAACTTTGGTGTAAAAGATGATCTGGACATATTCTAGTCTGGTTTCACCATCACAGATTGTAATTTATCAGAAAAAATTACATTCATATCAAATAGCATATTGACCTCAGGTTCACCAAATCAGCTAGAAAATCACATTCAAAATCACCTCAGTCACATATATGTTACCTCATTTATTTTTCTTTGCATTTCATAACCTTTTTAAAAACAATTCACCTTCAGAGCATCATAATACTACACACAAGCAGCACAGATTTTCCCATTTGATCAGCATGGCACCTGTCAAGACTGTCCTGCATGCTTGTTTTTTTGTTTAATATGAGTTAGTATTTGATTTTAATTTCTTATTTTTTGAGTCCCATTTGCCTTTGCATGGCACTAAACAAGCTTCAGTTGGTCTTTTGTTTATCATTGTTTACCTCCCTTGTATGTTCATTCCTATTGATCATGTTTTAATTTGAATACATTTGAGCTGTCTGAAAACAGCTCAGGTGCTGTGACGTCATGGACAGCAGGGTTTGAATCAGCCTTCACAACAAACAAAGATCACCTATTCAGGATCATCCAAGCGCTCTCGGTTTGAGCCAAAAATAATGTAATTAGCGTATTTAATACGAGTGAATTGCTAATTTCATTTAAAGTGAATGATCCAATGGGATGTTTGGTTGTTTCCTCACTGCTGTCCCTCACGTCCAGCTCCGGTCTTTGTGTTGTTTTTGTCAGCATGATTGTGACAGCGTTTAGAGCCCCCTGTTTGCACCATGCTCTCTCTCCGCACAGTCATTCAGTGAAAAACGTAGAAAGAACTTCATCTTTTCACGCAAGTTCCCTTTCTACAAGAACAAGGACGCCGACGAGCAAGACGGCAGTGACTCGGAACGTAAGTAGCCACAAACACACGTGCACTCTCACACGTAGGTGCATAAAAACAGCACACGCTCACACAAACGCATCCTCGGGGTGGGTTGAGAGGTCTAGGTGTGTGTAGGTAGCTCCAGGAAGCCCATGTCCTCCTTCTTCTGCTGGCGTTACTGCCCGCCCCACCAACAACCTTACTGTCTCTCTCTTCCTCTGTCTCTCTGTCTCCCGTCCTCTTTCATTCTCTCTCTTCACCCCCCTCGCCTCTCTGATCGGCTGTGTGGTGTAGGACATCTCTGGAATAGGGGAGGACGGGTACGGAGCAAAGACACTGAGTAAGTGTGTTAAGGAATGGACCCAATACCCCTCTCCCAAGCACATATGTAACATTTCAGTTCAGATTTTTTTTTCTTTTCTGTTGCGTCGTCCTAGCCGTCTCCAACAACCACAGGCCTGTCTGCATGTCAGAATACTAATGTACTGTGGTCCACAGGTTGTAATGTTGTAGGGATTCCTGCATTACCATCCTTAGGTTTATGTGGTAGCTAAAATGTTGCATGAACATAACGTGTCAGAATAGTTGTCAGATGTTTGTTTAGTTTGTATGTCGAGAATGTTGTGCTATTTTCTATGTAAGCTTGTTTTTTCCATGGGATAAAAAATAATAAAAAGGGAACTGTTTGTTTTTATCTTACAATTTTGACTTTTTTCACAATCATGGGAAAAATCAGAATTGTGAGATAAAAAGCAGCAGTTACTTTGTAGGATTTTTTTCTACAAAGTAGAAACAGAGCTGTGAAAAAAAAAACAGAAAAAAAACAGAGCTGTGATATGTAAATTTGAAATTCAGAAAAAAAGAAATTTAGGGATGGGTTAATAATAATTACAGATTATCAGACATGATTTAGAACAAATCAGAAAATACAGTTCTGCTCATGGCTATCTAGGTTACAATCTAGTCTTTTGTGTTTGTCTTTTATGATGTCTCTGCAGTGCTGTGACTAATGTTGTCTTGTGTTTTGACACTTTTTTATGTTCTTATCAGGAACATTTAGCCAACACAATTATTATATTATGGCTTTAAGGGAATACAAGTCAGTCAAACTGAATATTTAACACTATTCTCAATGAATTAATATGTATTCATGAAGAGATACAATCCATAGAGGGGGAAAGTGAAAAAGGGTTAGTTCACTCAAAAATTAAAATTGTTTTACTTACCTTCGAAGCATCCTAGGTGTATTTGACTTTCTTCTTTCAGACTAATCCAATCAGCGTTAAATTTAAGCTATCCAGCCCCCTCAAAGCCTTTCCATGGGACTAAGCGGGTGTTTGCTGTATATAATTTGCAAAAGAAGTTAAGTAAAGTATGCGCATCTGTAATTAAACATCCCTCACATGGCTCGGGGGGGTGAATAAAGGCCTCCTGTAGCGAATCTATGTGTATTTATAAGATAAATATGCATATTTTAAATGTAATAAACACTTTTCTTTCACTTCCGCTATTTGGAAGCAGTTCCGGTGGATTACATAAGACGTTGACGTTGCGTGATTAGTGACGAACGCCAAGAGAGAACACAACAAAACACCTTTATTGACCCCCTGGAGCCGTGTGAAGCACGTTTTATTATGTTTGCATGTGCTTTATTTAACATGTTTTGGACTATTCAAGGAAAACACCCACCCACTGTAATTATAGAGCTTAAAAGTGCCAGGACAATTTTTAATATAACTCCGATTGGATTCATCTGAAATAAAGAAGTCACATACACCTTGGATGCTTATACAGCCCAATTTTCATTTTTGGGTGAACTAACGCTTCAAGTCGATATATATAAGAATAGAGGATATTTATTTTGGGATATATTTCTTCCTCGGTACTGGGTCCCAAATTTAATCTCCTTTGTCTAATTTTATTTTATACTTTATATTATACTTTATATTTTAAACTCAAGTCTAATTTTGTCCAGTACAACCAACTGACTGACTGTCAAACCAACAAGACTGTCAAAGTTTATAGCAAGCCCCCGATAATAATCTTCAACACTCTTGAAAACTAGAACGCACTGCTATAAGAAAAAGTTACTGAGTAACCTGATGAACTCAGTTTTGTTGGAGATATAGTTAGTACCAGAACTCCAGAACGTTAGCTGTCAGGTTTTGTACTCATCTTGAGAGTGGCAGGTTTCCAGACTGAGTGTGAATTCAGAGCTCTCTGGATGAGCTTGTCACTTTGGACAGATTAGGTTTTGCTATGTAATTGTCATATTGCATGATGCTCTTCTAGACAGCCATCGTCAACATAATGAAAGATGACTTGTTTGTTTCCCCCTTGGCCGGTAAACAGGATTTGTGGCTTTTATTTAATTTATTTTGGAAATGGACTCACTTGATAACACACTGATGAAAAATGATATGTGCTGTCAGAAAGAATCATTTACAGTTTGTTTGCTATAATATGCGGAAAGCTACAAGTTTTAGCCATTAACATTTCAGTAACATTGTAGCAAATTTCATTAATGTGAATATATGTGCACTACTTTTTGGGTCGTTTGTTTGTTTGTTTGTTTGTTTTGATAAATGAAGCTAGGATGCATTAAATTTATTTAAAGTTACAGTAAATACATTTCTAATATTACAAAAGTTTGCATTTATTTTTAATAAATGCTGTCGATTAGAAGTTTCTATTTACCAAAGGATGTTTAAAACAAAATTATTAAGCAGCACTATTAATAAGAAGGGTTTCTTGAGCACCAAATACGAATGATTACTAAAGACTGGAGTAATGGCTTCTAAAAATTGAGCTTTGCATCATAGGGCTAAATTAAAAGCTAATTTAATATTCATATTTTACAATATTACTGTTTTTACTGTATTTTTGATTAAATAAATGCAGCCTTGATTAGCATAAGAGTTTAAAGTCACCATGTCTTTCATGTTATGTTAGTAGAAGCATAATTCTTAAGTGTGGGCTCTTTTAGCTGGCTTTATATCAGGGTCAGAGGGCAAAGGTCATGTGCAGTCTTACAATATAATGTATGATCTGTCTCCACCACAAACTCCAGGCATTGATCAAACCCACATAACCTTGTTTAAAGTCCTCAGAGATGCAGTCTTCTCAGCTTGGCTTCTGTTTAATGCACAGAACTTGTCCTTTCCTGTAGAACTCAAAAGAACATACAGCTCAAGCTCTGTTCAAAGTGAGCTACCTTGTTCCTTATTACCTGCATAGGCATACTGATTGTGAACATTTTGCATAACCAGCTATGTGAGACTCAACTCGCAATAATATTTTCATTTGAGTCTGGTGCTAACTATAGAGCTCCACTCTAGCATAAAATTAACACCCTTAAATATTAAGTAAAATATATATTTTTTTTTATTCAAGTGTTGAATAAAATGCTATAATCAACATTTTCTGACCTCATCTGCTTGAATTGGATCAGTAATATGAACATGCAGTTTTGCCTTTACAATTTGGCCAATTAAGAAATATTAAGAGGCAGCAAAGTTAAGTTGCCTACCTTTTGAAACAGCTTTTTTGTTGCCAGCATGCTTTTGATTCCTTGAATTTCTGCCTCTGTGGGCAGCTCATTAGGTTGGTGAACAGAGCTTCAGAGTGCTCTTTGTGTTTGTGAGGCTTTAAATGGACATAATCCATTCTGTTTATGGCAATAGCTGCACAAATAGTGGCCATCTAGCATTTCCGCAGCTTTTTAAATTGTTCTGGGTAAGAGCGAAGCACTACACAAAACTGATTCATGTTTGATTCATTCTCCTATAGTTTAATGTTACTGCTGCCAATGAGAAAAATGGAATCTCTGGCTCAGAATAACATGCAATCCTATCTGGGTTTGAATCGATGGATAATAACCATATTGTGTTCCTGCGGCAGCCTGCTTCTGTTCGTCCCAGGGCTAAAAATAAACTCCTCTGGCTCTCCAAGTCCCTGTGTGCGCAGACCACCTCACAACTAGCGTCACTTTAGACTTGCGTTTCCATAATTGGACTGTTATATTCAATTAGTATTGCCACTGTCTGAAACTTCAGTCTCATCCATGATTAAATTGCTTTTCTGTTGTCCATCATTGTCCCAGAGCCTTTCTGACCATCCCTTTAATCTCCCAAATGAGCGCTAACTCAATTTTGCCACTGTTTTTCATTTTTCTCTTTTTTAATACAAATGTCCTTGTCAACAAGTACATAATGGCATTACACGCTCAGTAACTCATTTACACGTCCACTTGAGCCGTGCTCTGAGATGAGAGACCTTGGTGAAGGGCGCACCGAATGTGGCCATCACGATCACCAGCGTTCTGCAAAAAGCAAGCTGAGCCCTATCATAAGCACCCACCCCACTGAGTATGTTTTTCTGTTTTGTTTCCAGGGAGTCAAGAGGAACTGATCCTCTCGTATGAGCCCGTCATCAGACAAGAGAGTAAGTGGCTCTTCACAGTCTCTCATGCTTGAACTGTATGACGTTCACAGTAAGTATAAGTAGATTACGTGATTGGCGTTCAGTTTGGTTTTCTCTGTCTGTATTATGTTTGAACAGTTAATTATGCCAGACCGGTTATAATCTTGGGACCCATGAAGGACAGAATCAACGATGACCTCATTTCCGAGTTCCCGGACAAGTTTGGGTCATGTGTGCCACGTAAGTACCCTACAGATTATCTGATAAACTAATTTTTTTTAATGGATCTTCCCTTTATTGTTCAGTATTCATCTTTAGTATGCACAGATTAACCTTCAGTAGAGGCTTACTCAACCAATGTCTTTAAAGATCCCAACTGAGCAATAGTGTACTGTGTTATTCTCACTTGTGCAGTTATGAATTTCAATCAGAGTGTTTGAAAAACCTCAAGCCAGGGTAGTTTGTAATTATATCCAGTAGTCTTGGGGGTTTTTAAGCCTTTGTGCTGATAGCAGTTCTAGTGGGGTTCATCAAAATGAGATGGCAAGGTGAGTGGCCTGACCATAAGAGTCCGTGGTGTTCCCTTCTGTCCCAGAGTGCTTGTTGTGAAATTTCTGAAACTCATTTCATTTTGCTGTGACTATCACATCACTTATTTCAAGGTTTGCTGATTAAACTTCAACTAGGTCACTAGTTAGTGATGTTTTCAGAAGTTACAAGTGAATTAAACAAGTAAATAAAAAAAGGACTTGCAGCAAACCTTGAAAGTAACCCTTTGTAATCCATGATTTGTAGGATTTCATTGGTGTTCTAATTTTCCTATGTTTTATGTTTATTGGGAAATAGCTTTGTTGGCTTGTGAAACACGTATTAGCCAAACTATTAACAATTCTAAAAAGGTCTTCTTCCCATATTATAAAAAATCCCATATCATTCTGTGTTTGCTGACGAGTACCACAAAGCTCTTTCATGTTTTACATCTTAAGCATTTTGTTTGATTTTCAGTTTTTCAGACTTTTATTTAACCATTTTTGTTTGTTCATAATTTTAAAAAAGCGGCTAACAGTTCTGGTCAAGAAGGTAAGTGAGAATATTAGTCTGCAGGAGCAAGTTATAAGTAGAAAATGTAATATTCCTTCCCTGTAGTATACAGTTCAGTGGGAACTATAGGTATTTATGCTTAGATCACTGCTGCCGTTTTAGTATCTCACCCGAAAAGGTAGACATATAGTAGTTTATTTGTAATTATAAGTAGATTTGCTCTCCGTCCTCTGACACCTTAAGGTATTTCACATGAATGAGTATGTAAATAACAATGATGATTTAAATGTATTTTAAAACCCAGTGCCCAAGTCTTATAAAACTAAAGCTTGGATTTTTTTTTTTTTTTTTTTACCAATTCCAGATACTACCAGACCAAAGCGGGATTACGAAGTGGATGGGAGAGATTATCACTTCATGACCTCACGAGAGCAGATGGAGAAAGACATCCAAGAGCACAAGTTCATCGAGGCTGGACAGTACAATGACAATCTGTATGGAACCAGTGTCCAGTCTGTCAAATACGTGGCTGAGAGGGTCAGTCTGCTTACTTCCTTGCTATCATTGCTACTCTTATTTCTTATGCATACGCTGTGGTTTATGATAATTGTAAAGCACTTTGTATTACCACTATGAATGAAATGTGGTATATAAACAAGCTAGCTTTGCCTAACGTAGCTTTCACAATTTGCAACATGTAGTGCTTGCAAGTAACACGGTAAAGAGTCAAACTCAGTGTTAGGGGCCATTTTTCACAAGACTTGTCCTTGCTGAGCTTCTTTTAACTTTACAGCACTTGAATGTGTCTTTTGTGAGTGGCCCCTTTCTCTACAGTTCAGCTTCTCTGCATTTAGCAAGTCCTTATTGCTTTTCTAGGGAAAGCACTGCATACTTGACGTGTCTGGGAATGCTATAAAACGACTACAAGTAGCACAACTCTACCCCATTGCCATCTTTATAAAGCCTAGATCCATTGAGTCCTTAATGTAAGTTTCCCACACATCTCTGTGATGACTTATATATTGAATAAATAATACAAATTCTTCAGCGCACATACTCAGTTACTGATACACTTGTAAAACCTGTGCGTTTCAGGGAGATGAATAAGAGGTTGACGGAGGAACAGGCCAAAAAGACATACGACCGTGCCATGAAACTGGAGCAGGAGTTCGGCGAGTACTTTACAGGTAACAGAAAAGTTCCTAATTCATCCAGAGGACCCTAATGGCGCCTTTATGCTCAGATATCACCTCATTTGCATATTCTGATAGTCTCTTGCATATGCATTACCTCAGAGGCCAACCACTGCAGTCTGTTACATCCATCATGTTTGACAGCGGAGCTATAGAGCTGATGGTCCCCCCTGAGTGAAACACATCAACTTTTTCTTGAAATTTGCATTAGCTTGACCCCCATGAGTCTGTTCAGAGGATTATGAAAAAGCATGCAGCGACATGGTGCTTAATTTGAGCACATTTTGAACCCATGTGACTACGCTGCTGCTGCTTCATATATGTATATATATATATATATATATATATATATATATATTTTTTTTTTATAATTTGTATATATATATATTTTTTTTGTTTTGTTTTTTTCTCACTGCCCTGTATCTGCAAGAAAGCTCCTGGAAGAGATTTAAAAAGTGTACTGCTTTAATAATAATGCTGTGTACTTAAATAGAAGAACTATTTTGCTTATCAGAAAAAGTAGAGAAAAAGCTACTAATTCTCATTGCTTTGTTAGTTATTCTGTTGCTGGGTAAAATGGCTATTCTTACAATTAATGCAGAAGAATCCATGAACAATAAAGTGGCTAATGAGCCATTAAGTTGAAAAAAAGAAAAAAGGATCATTATGAAATTGTCATCAAGATTTCATCTTGTGGTGCAAAATGAAAAAGACATTGAGAATCTTTTAACATCAGTTCTTTTTTCTTTTCTTTTTCTTTCAGCGCTGGTTCAAGGGGACACACTAGAGGACATTTATAACCAGTGTAAGATGGTGATAGAGGAACAGTCTGGACCTTACATCTGGATTCCCTCAAAAGAAAAACTATAAAAAATCACCGTACCCTGGCAGGGACATTGAACTGGGAAAAAACACACATAGGAATAATTTGTAATATAATATAAATTATTATTATGGCAATGTTTATTGTTAACTCTTACAGTGATTTTTTTTTTTCCGTTTGTTTGTTTATTTTACGTTGCATTTTTCACTTTCAATATGAATGTTCCTGAATGTACACCACAAAGTGTTAGAAGCATTTTTGGTCTCAACAAAAAAAAAAGTTGACTCTTTGTTTGTATATTTATTGGTTAGCTTTTTAATTTAAGGAAAAAAACAAACAAAATTTAGCGCTGAGTATTCTTCTTCAAACAATCTTCAGTTGGGATTTCGAGCAGAAGGACAAAGAAGTAGATCAGATCATCTGAGATGATTTCCACACACCATCATCACCTCCAAGAAGGAAAAAAATCCATGTTCACTTTTCACCCAATCGGTTGGTTTCACACACATCCCAGACTCATTTCACAAACTCAGCATCTATGCACTCCTGTGGCTAACAACACCCACATTGATTGTGTTATTTTTTGTTGTATTATTTTGTTTTTGTACAGACATCCACTTGGTTGGAGAATTTAGTTCCAATTGTACATTATTTCAGAAAAGAATCTTGTGGTTTAAGATGCTTTAGTGTAAATGGATAAGGGGATTCGACTAGGTGTAGGAAATATGACACTATATTTTGCTATTTATATTGATAGAGAACACAACAGCACAGAAAATATTTATAAAGATGATATATATATGTAACGTTGTCTAAAAATAATTTTGGAAAAGAGATTTTACCAGTATTGGTGTATCATGTGTCCTTGCTGTTGTGTCAGTGACAATGAAAGGTAATGAGTGCTTGTTTTCCCTGAACAAAACTCCGGAAAGTTCCGGGAGTCCGCTGATTCTAAACCGAATGCGAGTTCTAAAAATTCTTGGAACTCCAATTTAATTGGCTGAGGATTCTACTGAATGTGAATTTGAGTGCGTTTCAGTTTTGTTCAGGTAACAGGAAGGAGCCTGATGTTTGTGAAGCATTCGTTGAAGAGTTGTTCGGCCTCCCTAAAGCACCCTCTAAAGTGTTTACAGTACCTCAACTACAGTTCAGAGAGAAACGAGGACAAAAGGGACTAGGTCTGTTAAAGCTTTTACGTAAAAACAGTGGATCATTTTAGTTTGTTCTTTTTTTTTCCATTTTGGCATGCTTTACACTTGGCTTCCTGTCTACACATTCACGCTGCATACTTATGTCATTGTGCCCTTTTCCATGTATAGTTGAGAGATATTCCCATCCTTCTACATTAATAGTAAAGCTCTCGCCATTCGTGGAAACTACAAATGCCAAAAGCCATTAACTCTGCTCACTCGTTTCGAATGCGGGGGGAATTATTTGTTGCAATATTTATTGGGAGATGATACAGCACGGTTCTGTGGCAAGAGTCTTTTGACCTACTGGTCACCACTTGCCTTAAAAAAAGGGAAGAGGCTTTTCGGGCCAGATAGACATTTTTTACGCTTTCTTGAAGACTGAGCACTTTTGTATATTTGAGAACTTATTCACAGATTGTGTTCAACCAGATGGTGGACACAGAGGGGGGATTTTCAGAAGAGAGAGACTGAAATATCACAGTGAAGCTCTTAATGGTGTAATATGAAATTTCTTTGAATAACAATAGATAATGTATATGTTATTATGACAATGTAAACCATGGATGGCATCAGTGACTATCAGAATATAAATTGAACATTTTAAATGCTGTGAAATTATTTTCTTCTCTTCTACATGTGTAGTCTTTCTCCTTATTCAATGCGATTGTTCTATCATCTGTAGCATATCATTTTATTAATTTAGTAGTGCAACAATGGATCATGAAAGCATCTCACAGGATTTTGGGTACCCTTTATGTTAAAAAAAATGTTTGCATTTAAATCTATTAGGTGATAAAAAGTGAATCTCAAATAACTGATGCTGTAGCTTCAGGAAAATCAAAACCCTGCAGATTGTATGCACTTGAACAAGGCTCTCCGAGGCCTTATGGTGCTCATAGACTGATTTGGTCCATTAATTTCAAGTGAATGTTCAGCTTAGTCAAACGGGCTGAAATGGGTTGTTTTTGTCTCAGGGTTGCCAGATAGGGCTTAATTACTGATACTAAACCTTCAAATCAGAGTGCATCTGTTTATCACAGAAATCTCAAATGTTTTATTCCTGACACCTGCGTTGTATTTAGTTTATTTCTTTGTTTTGGAGCGTCTGTGTCTGGCGAGTTCGCTTTGTAATTTATTTGTCCCCAATCGAGCGATGCAAATAATTTTCCACACATTGTTTTTTTTTTTTGTTTTGTTTTGAATCCCAAATGATATGTGCAATTTTGTATATAAATATCTGTTTGCACTTATTGTAGTTGTATAGGAGATCTTTAATTAACACTGTCCCCCAAACCTCTCTGTTTTTTCTATTTATATCACAAGAGATTAAAGTTAAATTATTAAACACTTACATCCCCCTTCTGTTTGTAGGTATCATTTCCCAGAATTCCATGGCTGTAACAATTCAAGCACACCTAGAAAAAGCGAGACTGTACATTCAATTTAACGTGTGTTAAAAGACAATAGTTTTATTTTTATTTCACTTTTTTCTTTTGGCTTCTCTGAAGGAAAAACAAAAAAAATAACCTATATTCTTTGCATCCTACTGGAATCCCACTAAAGACATTACATTAGTCATACATTAAGGTACTCTATAAAAATGTAAATGAAAGATTTAGTGAGACATTTACACTCTTCGGATGATTAACAGCTGTCTCTCAAATGCTTTGACCTCTTTTAGTCTCTTATCATTGTGAGTGCATCTAGACCTCTTTACTGACATCTAGATTTGATTTTGACATTAATTAAGCTGCTGTTGACTCCATGACATGTTGTAATTGATATACAGAACTTTTAACAGAGTTTGTCATGCAAGACAAACTGCTTTTGCTGCAAATTGCTCTGAAAGGCAGTGTTGGGGGTAACGCATTACGCGAGTTACGTAATAATATGACTTTTTAACTAGTAAAGCATTACTTTTTAATTTTGGAGTAATATAACTAAGTTATATTAAATGTGAATGTGCCTTAATTCATCTCACTCTCAAAAAACAGATTTAGTATTCATCAAAATGAATTAAAATAAACTCAGAATATGATGCAAA
>JAUCMR010065310.1:0-11612 GCA_032357425.1 Enteromius argenteus | reverse complement strand
AAATATTTTTTATTTCCTGTTTTACTGAATGGAAAAGAGCAGTGTGGACATTCTGATGAATGCGTTCCACGGATGAAGGGACGAAGAATGTCTTTGCAATGGCATGAGGGTAAATAAATTTAATCATTTTATTTCTAGTTAAACTATTATCCAAAACTTTTGTTTAAAAAAAAGACTATTTAAAAAATGATTAAAATGTATTATGTGTCCTTTTTTCTATTATGCGTCTTAGCGATGAATAAGATGTAATCAAGGTCACTTGTTTCATCTCTGCAGGGAACTGTACTAATGTATAATTCCACTGTGGGGCAGAAGAGAGCTCTTTATCGTTCCGTTCAATGCTTCAGATTCAGGCCAGTGGATCACAGTCACGCATCTGTTCTCTTGGGAAGCTGGAAGAACGCTGCGCCAGTGCGCCTTACGCGTAGACACGCTGTTATTACCAAAGTGCTCTTTAACTCTTTAACCTATAGTTAGAAAGGACTGTCATGTCTTAATACATAAAGGACAATAGTTTCTTCTTCATCTAAGCGAGCAAAACCAAACATGCTTATGGAATGAACCGCGTGCCGTTTGGACAGGTGCATCCCAGATCACCACCATCGGCAGAAAGGTTTTGTCATTGACCCGCTCTGAAAATGGATTACCAGCAGCTGGATTTCATGCAGCTTGATAAGAAAACACTGTTTCCAAACAGACAGTGAAGAAGACCTCTCCAAAATTAACTGAATATGCACTGGGACATGATAGTTTGTCTGTTCTAACTATGGATAACTAACCTTTACATTCAGACTGCTAAACATGAAACCTCAGTTTGTGATGGTGATACTGAAGTGCGCAGTGATCTTATTTCCTGGATTCCTGCAGGACTTCACTGGTAAGTGACAGTAAACTATCTATCTATGTATCTATCTACCTATCTTTAAACTTTCCGTATATATATTCACACATGTAAACATAAACCACTTATGTTGTAAGCATTATATAATGATTTTAAACTAATTTTATTTAATTGTTTAGTGATTTTTAACAGATGTCTAAAGGAAATTATATTTAACAGTTACTAAATACTGCTTTTGGCATTATTTGGTTCTGTGAAAGCTCTACTGTGAGGTTCATTAAAGGCTCAGGTTGTCAAACATTGCTCTGTGACATGCCAGAACCTGACTGCAGTGTTTACAGAAGTTCAGTGTTAAAAAATGTTGCATTTGAAATCATCAGCGTGAAAGTTTTCCTGGATTTGTTTGTGAATGCATGTGCATGTTTCCTCTTTTCCACAGAGTCCAGATGTGTTGGCCGTGCTTGCAGCCCTCCTATGGGTAACTTGGCCAGTGGCAGGACCCTTTTCACGCTGACTAGCTGCTGCACTAATAGCTCTTCCTGCCTGCCAACCCAGCCACGCTGTCTAGCAGAGCTCCATCCTCCTGCCCTCATGGCCGATGACCCGTTTATTCATCCAGATACCTGGTGGGGCTCAGCAGCGGCCACTGGAGAACAGGAAGAAATCCGTCTTGACTTGGAGACACGTTTCTGCATGAGTCACGTTGTGATGTTATTCCATTCACCGCGCCCTGCTGCTATGAGGATGGAGCGCTCGCAGGACTTTGGCCAGACCTGGGAGACACTAAAGCTGTTTTCCAGGAACTGCACTGAGATGTTCGGGCTACCTGATGATGTAAGACAACCAGGATCTCTCTGCACTTCCAGATATTCTAATGCGGTCCCGTGCAGCCGAGGAGAGGTAAGGAAGGAAATAAGCACCACAAAACATCTTTTTGTAAATTACAATTCTGCTACATTACAGTATGTAAATGTGAAGCTTGTAGGGTTGGGCGGTATGACGGTATATAGTTGTACCATGGAATAAAGTGTCTATAGTTAGAGATTGTGCTAGATTGCGTATTCCGTGGTTTGCAAGTATATCTGCACAACATAGTACTAATTAAACATTATATACACCTTTGGGTATTCATGAAAGAGAAAGTAACGAGTGGGACACACTTCATAGAGTCATTAAGTGCTATAAGAACTGAAACAGAACTCAAAGCAGTGCTTAAGCTGACTGACATCATATGCGATCCCAAAAACAGATCTCTTTAGAGTTTTATTGTGCCTAAATGGTTAAACATGCACACAGTTATGTCAAAATGCCCATTGTGTGGAGTATTCACATGAGCACATTTGGTTATGCATTAAAAACATAAACAGTTGGGTGAAAACCGCATGTGTATCAATATGTTGGATCTGGGAAGTTGGTCTTAAAGGGACAGCAGTATATTTACCTGCTGCTGTCTGTCATTATTAATATTAATCACTCACTGCACTTGACTGAATCCCTTTTGAATCTTTAATAAGAATCATTTCATGTTTGATTGATGTAGTGAAGACTATGCTGTGTTTTATTTATATACTTTATTTAGTTTCTGTAATATTTCTTACTGCATGTTAAATAAACCTATAGCTTACTGGATCTAAATAACTTAAACGTTTCATTTTTATTAGATCTATTGTGTTTGCAATATGCTTCTATTTCTTATTTTTAAATATCTATATTGAGATATATATTGTTATCATTATGATTTCTGATATAAGATTTCTAAAGATAAAATTTTGCATATCGCCCACCCCGAGAAGCATGTAATTCGGCAGTCATTTTTGTGGTGATCAACATACAAAATGGCTTAAAATTATCCATTTTAAACAACATTTAAACCAAATATTCCCCCATTTAAGAACAAATATTTTGATCTACATTCTTTATATCTATCTAATGCTTTTAAATGGTATAGTTAACCAAAAGATGAATTTTATGTCATCATTTGCTCCCACACATGTCATTCCAAACCTTTATGCATTTCTTTTTTCTTTGTAACATAAAAACATAACAATTCCAACAGTGTCCTATTGACTTCCATTGTGCATTATCCAAACTGTAGAGCTGATGTTATCCATAATTATCCAAACTATAGAGTAGATGGGACTGCAACATTTTTCAAAATATATTCTTTTGTGTTCCATGGAAGAAAGAGAGTCATGATGATGACAGAATTTTAATTTTTGGGTGTATTATCCTTGTGAATATGACCATTTATAATTATTAGTTTCTAATTGTTTTCTAGATCATATTCCGGTCCATAGGATTGGGAAGTGGGATTGTTGATCCCTACAGTCCTGAGGCACTGTCCCGTCTTACAGTGACTAACTTACGAATCCAGCTCTTAAAATCTCAAAAGTGTCCCATCTCAAAGAGCCAGCGAAGTGTCCCAGAACAGTCAAACCCACCCTTTTTACCCACAGTTCACAGCAGTCCACCGACTGCTCCGACACCAAGTTCTGATCCTCTGAATTCAACCCCATTTGCTGTGTACTCTCTTCTGGCTAAAGGGACGTGTTTGTGTCATGGCCATGCTGAACATTGCCTTCCTGAAAATGAAGGACAAGACAGCCTGCAACCTAGTAATGTGGTAAGTGTGTCCATTTACTAAGAAATTTTTGGGGCGAATAGCAGCGCAGCCACCTGTAAATGACAGAGTGATTGTGTGAAGCGACTTGTTTCCTCTTCTACATACTTGAGGGTGTATGTGAACTCACCCGGTATTTAGGAGAATAGGAAGTGGGCTGTTATATGTATTTTAATAAGGCTTTGTGAGGCTTGAATGGGCAGCAACTGAAAGTTAATCATTCCTCTGGAGCGCAGGTGTCTGGCAAGTGTGTGTGTACCCACCACACAGCGGGCGAACACTGCGAGAGGTGTGCCCCACTCTACAACGACCAGCCCTGGAGAGCGGCCAACGGAAGCAGCGGGGAGAGCAACTCATGCCAGAGTGAGTGCGTTTACTGTACGGGTTGAATCAGCCTTAAATTCCTTTAATCCTTGAAAATGGAAATTGCGCTATAAGGTCTTTTTATCTTTTTATTAAACCACAAAAACAAACCTTTGTCGTCATTTACTCACACTCATGTTGTTCCAAAACTTTGAGTTTCTTTCTTCTGATGAACAGAACATACTGTAGTATGTAAGTATGTAGCCAGTGACTTCCATAGTATGGAAAATATTATGTATATGAATCATGATTCCTAAGTATAAATCTCATCAAGTTAGTAAATCTTATTAATGCTTAGCAATTCTTTCAGTAGTTCAGTATTTTTTGTCTTACCAAAGCTCTTTGAGCTTTGGAGATTACATGTTGTGTTACATTGTTCATTCAGACTAATTTGTGAATCCACAATGTGCACAAACACAAGAGGTGCCTCCTTTCGTGAGACTTTCCCCCTTTCATTCTCAGCCAGATGAGAGAGATGAGGACCAATGTAGTCACAGTTGGACAATGCTTCCTTAGAAAAGCAAGTGATTAATACACTTTTTAAATTAATTTTTTTGGTAATATTGGCATTGATTTATCTTTGTACTACAATTTTTTTTTCTCATTCAATGGGATACACTGCCTCCTTTGCAGAGAAACGCCCCTTTATATATATATATATATAATAAATTACAGTACAAAAAGCTGTTATAAGGACTTTTATTTGATAATAGAAATCATTGATATTTTTTCAGGTTCTTGAATGTGTCTTTAATCCATAATGTCTCTTTCACACCCTAACTTTCTCTGTGTGTTCTCTCTTTTTTTTTATGTGGCTGAAGAGTGTGAATGTCACGGCCACGCAGATAGCTGCCACTTCTCTCAGCGAGTGTGGCTCTCCACAGGGTGCAGTAGCGGGGGCATCTGCGACAACTGCCAGCATAACACTGTGGGCCGCCGGTGCCAGCGCTGTCGCCCTGGATACCACCGTCACCCTGCCAGACCCCTCAACTCCCCGCATGCTTGCACACGTAAGACAGTTAGAAAGAAAGAACAGCAAGATCTCAAAGGGTTCTGCCCTCAAATAATTATTCCCAGCTGAACCCAAACTGTACTTATTTTATTAAAGCATATTAATGGGCAGTATGATGCAGTGTGAGAAAAATACCCTTAAAAGTAAAATAAACCACCCATCAATGCCCTAGCAGCCATTCAGAACTTTCACTTTTTTGTATCTAAATGGTTAACCTTGCAATCATTTACAGTCTTTTGTTGCCTCCTACTGGTGGCACTGTGACATGATCCACTAAAGTGACTCGAAAGCAGTGGGAAGAGCAAATGAACCGATGACCAAAGATTTTTTTCCTGGCAGGATGCTGGTGTGACCCAGTTGGGTCGATGCCAGTACATTCCAGCAGCGGCACACCATGGTGCCATCCTAGAAGTGGACAGTGCCACTGTAAACCTGGAGTGGGCGGCACCACCTGTAGCTATTGTCTACCAGGGTACTGGGGCTTTGGAGAGGAGGGCTGCAAATCTTGTATGTGCCCTTTGACCTGTGATCCCGTCACAGGTCATTGCCTAGACAGGTCTGACTAAATTTTCAATTCTTTCTAAATGTACTATTTGTGATTTGAAACTAAAACACTGAGAAATTAAAATGTGAATACTGGTTTTAGTGACTTAATTAGATTGATTGTAATTGCACACCTGTTGGGGGATTTTTAAATAGATTTTTGTTGTCGTATCATTTTCCTATAACAGCAAAGGTGGTGTCAAGCTTTACAATGTACCAATTGGTGGGAAAATTCCTGAACTGTCCCACTTTAAACCTCAAGAGGATGAGAGGGTGTGGCCTAAAGAACTGGCTGTCTCTGCGCTGTACTATACAGGTGAGCTGACTACAGGAACAAAATGTTCCACACTAACAGTGACTATTGTTAAACGTGGGAAACCATAGCAGGAAATGTGACTTCTGTGGCTTTTTTTTTTTTTCCTCCTTGCTAAATAAAAGTATTTTTTTGAATGGTTGTGTATATATCTTATTAAAATTATATATTCATTAAAAAAAAACAAGCATTGTATTGCAGTCATTGTCTTTAGCACAATACATCTTAACCTAAAAATCAAATATTCATACTGTTATGTATGTTATGTATATATTATTGCAGTAATAATAACTGTAAAAAACAAAAAAAAGTGACTGCATTAATGGTCCTAAAATTGGGCTTCCTTTTATTTGTGGAAAGAACTGTGACCAGGATGTGTGTTGTGAGATTAAATATATACATTTGTAAAGAACCTCTGAAATAATTCTTTCCAGGAAAGTGCAGTTGTAAGGAAAAGAAACTGAAAAGTGTGTCAGATCTTTGCAAGATGAAACACGCATATGGTGAGGCTTTTTAATGTATCAAATCATTTAGGTTTAGACACTTGCTGTCTAAACGTTTAAATATAATGATAGAATTGACTGTTTGTGGCTATCGCAGTGATCAAAGCCAGCGTGCTGTCAGCTCATGATAAAGGCACTCATGCAGTTGTCCTGGTGAAGGTGAGGAAGGTGTTTCGTTCTGGAAAACTGCCCCTCTCCCAGGGCACACACAGTCTCTACCCACTCTCCTGGACCAGCCGTGGCTGCACCTGTCCCATCCTCAACCCAGGTACAGCACCCAACATCTATTTGAGCAACAGCTTTAATTCAGTCAATTTCACCATTTGAGAACTGACTTTTTCTGTCTTCATCTTTAGGTGGGAACTATCTACTGGCAGGTCCTGAAGATGTTGATTCCGGGCGGCTACTGGTCACCTTGCAGAGTCTAGTAGTCCCCTGGACCCCCATTTTGGGTTTTCAGGTCACAGAAGCACTGCATCAGGGCTGCTTATGAGCATGACTTCACCCAAATTTACCAAATGCACACTGACCAAACTTGAAACAATGCCATTGTACCAAAGCAGCCAGCCTGATCCTAAGCGGACCGTGACTGCCGGATGCAACTGAAATGGAATATGGGTAATAATTAGAAAACACAAGATTCCTGGAAAAGTCACATAGCAAGATGCACTGAATAGCGACTTCTGAATAACTGTATTTGTCATACAGCACAACTTGAGCAAGACTCATATAACTCTTCATCTTGGTGGCTGCTGCCTTGTGGACATGGAAGAACATGCATATGGCATTCATAAGACTGTTTCTGTACTCATTTCTCTGTAGTTTCTAGATTGTCGTCTTCAAAAAATAGTTTCTTGAAGATGATAAACGCAAGCCAGTGAATCCACAGGGCATTTTTGAGATTCGTTCACACTTATTTTATTTGCTTCTCTTACTACATTTCAGTCAAATGTTAAAAATGCATTTGAACGTCACACAACTGAACAATGAAAAACGAAATGTACAGTCCGATTCAGATTCTCCTAGTGCTTATGCATGATTTGGACTCAGTATCTTTTATTTTTATTAAAAGGTTTTTCAGAAACAGATATATCACAGATGAAACGATCATTGTTTCTTGTTAAATCAAAGAAAATTCACATTAAGGCTTTGAATGAAACACACGTCATTGATTGAATCAATAAGCCACATAAAAAGGATCTGATATTACAGCAATTTTTAACAGTTTATTATTAGCACGTGTTGAAAATGGATCTAGAAACAGCCCTCAGTGTTAAGATACTTCAATTGAACAAAACTTACTAGTCTTTGGAACAACAGATCTTCTCTTTTATAATGTGTTGTTTTGCCATTATAATCATTTAACGTCAACAAATTATGTATTTTTATCATCACATGACGGGTAAGGCTATTGGTTTATATATGCACACCCATTAATATTTGTACTTAGTTTGTACAACCTTGGGCTACATGCTTTCCACCACATCAGCAACAGAACACTTCTTCATTATAAAATAGTTGAATCATGTTCTTCAACAAAATAGTACATGAAATGTTCATTTGTTTTGTTTATTCAATCTCTAATGCCAATTGGACTTTGATCTGTTGTAGTACACAAGTCAAACAAGCTAAGCTTAGGTTGTGGAGCAAATAATAACCATAAAATACAAAGCCGGACGGTTCAAATGGCAGCTAATGTTTCACAGGCCAAGTGCCACTCGTACAATCCTTTTTTTTTTTTAGGTCCCTTAAGTGCGTGTTAAAGCCATTTGAACATTTTAAACACAACACCAGACATTTAAGGGCTTCCTGCATCTCTGAGCATCATGCGGTCAGGTGGAGAGCATCGATCCAGTGTGGCATAGTTAGATATTATCTCTTCATACTTAAAAGTGGAGCTGTCTTTGCTGTGAGGTTTGAAGGGAATGAAATCTAAACCGTATTAGCTAGCTGCTGGGTTTTCTGTGGTTGCTGGTGTGGAATCAGGAGAGGCTGTAGGGACAGAGTCAGTGGGCGCAGTATCCGCCCCACCAGAGGGGGCGCTGTCATTGTCATCTTCCTGAGGGTAGAGCTCAGGGTACTTCTGCATACACTCCTGCATACTCCGAAAGTTTTCCACACAATCTGAACCTTTTACTTCATCTTTACTATAGTGGAAACAAGAAAAGGCGTCCTTGAACTGCTGTCCACAAGGGCCACTGGCCATACCACCCAAACACGGGCAGTTCCAGTTTATATCACCATTAGGGAGAATAAGACCTGTAGGATCAAATGAAATGAGTGTTAAAATTAGTATTGTAGACACAAGATAAGGCATATTTCTGGCCAAACTACATGATAACTCTTTATTCAAGGATGTGTTCGTTCAAAAACCTACCGTGATCCTCATATGGATCATTTGGATCATCTTCGATAAGCTCAGCATTACTGGGTGCTTCATGATCCTCTTTAGTGACAAATATGATGCGATCTTTACCTAGTAAGAGACAAGCAAGAAGTTACAATGTTATCAAATGTTTTAGGGTGGGGATCACATATAGTGTTATTGTTCTTAAAAATAAAAATAGTGAAAAAAGAAAAATCACTTTATATTAGGAGGCCTTGACTACTATACTTGCATTAAAAAAAATAAGTACAATGTACTTATTGTGTTCATATTGTATTGTATAACACTTTTGCTGCTATTGAGGTAGGATACAGGTAAGATTAGGGACAGATTTGGTGCTATGGGTAGATTTAAGGTTTGTTTGAGGTGTAAGGGATGTGTCAACAGTATAAATATAAATGTTATTACAGAAATTAAAGGTGTAATAATTACATATAGGTATTTTACATAAACTAAAAACATATATTACATATTAATGTATTAATAAATACTAGTAAATAGTAATAGCACTGTACTATACTGGATCTGGTGGGCAAACAATCAATGTCAATGTCTTGGAGAACTGATGAAATATTACAGAGGCTGGACTGCAATTTCGGAGCAATCAAAAACCGTATTAAAAATATAAAAACCTTATAACACTTAAAAAAAAAGGTCTGTATGTTACACAAGAAATAAATGAAGCACTTGTCATGAACTGAGTGAATAAAAACTTTTACATTTAAATAAATCTAACATTCTAACTGTTGTGTTGTTGTGCGTTTAGGTTCCTATTACATAATAATGTTTATATGGCTCAGAATGTGCTCATAATTAATTAATGAACCATTTGGTGGACTTCAGGTTATGAAATCCCCGGGTTATGACCTTGCAGGCACCTGCTTCATGCTATGATGGCTGAATGATTACATCAAAATAAATCGGATATAGGATTCATGCAAAACGTATTAAGTTACATAAGAAATGTACGATATTTTATTGAGCGCTTGTTGACTCAGGGTAATTAAAATTGTCATATTTAGTTTAACCAACAAATCAGTAAATTCAACACCAAACTCACTATAAGATAATGTAACATGACACATTTGATCACATAAGAAAAAATTATTCGCAGCTCGTAAAAATTTAAATAATTCATTGATATTACCAAGCATGGCTGGTGAGAGACTTTTAAGGGCATGAGCATTAGCTGCACCGCTAAACGACAGTGAAAGATGAGTATAAAATGGGTTTAAACGGTCCGAGTTAGTTCAGACATACCTTCCTGCTTGCAGTACGACATGTCTGCTGACAGATCCGTCTGACCGCCGTTTATCCGATCAATGAATCTCAAACACCGGCACAAAGATCAATCCACACGCCTGTTACATTAACTCCAGCATGGAGGCAGCGGCAGTAGCCACGTGACGTCACAGCCGGGTTGTATAAAAATAAAAGTCATCATGACATTTCAAAATAAAAGTGAACGGGGAAAATGTATACGGTCAAATTTATATGTACAGATTATATTGTTTTATTCTTTTCCAAGACCCCAGGTTTCAGTCTTTTAAAAACTATGAAAATGCATATACAAATAATTATTTCATTTATAAAACTATGATACGTGATGAGGCGTGAAGTAAAGAAGCTTTTTTAAATCAATTTTCCCGATTATGTTGGCTTTTCCCCCTATTTTTAAATTTTTTTTTTTTGTTTACCAAGGGACAACAATGAAGAGCATGCCTGAGACATAAGAGGTAAGAAAAGCCAAGGTAAACATCACTTGTCAGCAGGATATTTTTATTGTGGGCCATCAAGCTCAGTTTTTTTTTTAAATAATAAAATGTTGACATTATGTGCATTTGTGTGCATACTGCTATCTTGTCCTTAGGAAGACAAAGTAGTATAATATATTGTATTCCAGAAATGTGATGGAAATGCCATGTGTTCACGACAATCGGAGGAAAAAAGTTTTCATGTTCTGGATGTTAGTGCAGATATCAGTCTTAAAAAGGCTGTTTATTTGGCCCAGTAAAGTTTAAGAAACAACAAAATTTATTTGTCAAGAATATCAAAATGATCTGTAGTAGCCTACAGTTCCAACCATAGCAGTCCTCTGCCACTTTTATTCCTGTCTAATTCTTTGTTCTCAGGAGACTGAACAGTTGCAGCTATTTTACTGTCATACCCTCAGACTTCACTGACAGCTTGTCAGGAAACAGCAAGCAGGCTGTGTTTTACTAATTAACCGAGGCACCTGAGGTGAACTACAGCCCTGTGCTTTTCTGCTGACAGCTTTTTAGCCACACACCTCATTACAGTAGACACAGGAGAAACAAGGGGCCTATTGATTAATTAATTAATCTTTTGATATCGATATGTTGTATTGTTGTCTTGTGTGAGGTTTTATACTCGATTTTTTGAATGGAAAAATTTTGTGGGGGGTTAAAATCGTATTATTGATTATTAACTAACTTAAAAATTGGTGTAGAAACAATCTTCGCTTACTTGCTAGTAAATGTCACTGCAATAAATCGGATAGTAACACATTTAACATAATTAGGCATAAATGTGATTTTTTTTAAGTAGAAAGACTATTCCGATATTCTTTGTTTTTACTTTTACTTGCACCAGTAGGTGGCAGTATATGTTGATTTTCACGGTTTAGCTTCACGACAGCGACTATTCAGTAAAGAAACATTCTCCATCCACATCCATACACCTTGCCTGCTGCCACTACACCTTGTTTGCTGTTTCCTGGGATCTTACAATGTCTTTTGAAGATTGTGGATCCTTGGGTTTGTTTATACTGGGTTTGTGTCACACCTATCACCTTCAAAGGCCCTTGTAGGTAGGCCTAATACTTTATAATAACTTTCATTAATAAATTGCTAGCAAACATTATATAATCAGATCATTCCTTAATATATATTCACGCAGCTAGAAATTAGATGTCTTGTTAATGTTTATTAATTAATTAGACAATCTAATGAATGACAGATCATTATTTAATGTAAATTGAAATGCTTACAAGTCTTATTAAACTTTCAAT
>JAUCMR010065255.1:0-17304 GCA_032357425.1 Enteromius argenteus | reverse complement strand
CACTCATCGTAAAGAGTAGGGGTGTAACCCCGGTGTCCTGGCCAAATTCCCACTGGCCCTTGTCTATCATGGCCTCCTAATAATCCCCATCCATTGATTGGCTGTATCTCTCTCTTCTCTCCACCTGTAGCTGGTGTGCGGTGAGCGCACTGGCACCATTTGTCCTGTGGCTGCAATCGCATCATCCAAGTGGTGGTTGAGGAGAGACCCCCCCACATGATTGTAAAGCACTTTGGGTGTATGGCAATACACAGTAAAGCGCTATATAAAAAATGTGTCATTCATTTATTCACTGTATGTGTACTTCCATTTATTTGCTGTAGGACTAGTACAATATGTGCTTTATGCCAAACTCCTGAGTAATTTATGGAATTTTTGCATGTAATGGCTTAGGAGGTTGTATCTAAACGGACCAGTTGTCATCTCAGGTGATAAAGAGCACATGAATGATGTAAGTTTCCCAGTTTGCTGAAACAAAATGCTGTTCGGCATGTAATATTATTTCTTTAATAAGCATTTAAGATTTTACACTCTCTGTGATCTTATTTTTGTATATAACATAATGACTAAGGGTGTCACAAAATGCTTATTGAACGGTTCACTTTAAACCAGCAAAGGACAAGCAGAAAGCAGGAAAGGACCAGCATAAACCAGCATCTCAGCATCAAAACATACCTAGCCAGCATATGCTGTTTTTTTTCATGTACCATTTTTTTAAAGTACCATCATGACAGAAATTCACACATTTGTAAACTGTAAGAAATAAAAACCTACAATTTGAGACCTAAAACGCACATAACTGTAGGAGTAAATAATAATAATAATAAATAAGAATTACAGTAACGCACTGTTTAAGGAAGGTTGTAATTGAATGCTTTATCCAATGCTGTCAAGTCACATGACAAAAGAACAAACAAGTCAAAAGACTCGTGAGATGAACTAATCAATTCTCTTTCTGGCTCATACTGCATTGGTTAAAGCTTATGGGGCTCTCAAGTGCTGAACGAGTGACTCAAAAATCTAATTTAGCTGTTTTATTATTAATAGTCAATAGAAGAGATCTGGTGTGTTTGATGGTTCCCTCTTGGAAAGTTTAATAAAAGCATCTCTTGATAAATGGAAACATAATATGGTAACATTAAAGAACAAAGATAACAGTAAAAGTAAAATGTAACACCTGACAGGGCAAGTGTCAGGTTCTTGGAGTGGATGCCATGGAGGTTTAGCATGAATTTTGGCTTGCACGATCCCTCATACTAAACTATTAGGATCTTTATTATCTTTTAAAGGGTTAGTTCACCAAAAAAAATTATATTCTGTCATTAATTAATCACCCTCATGTCGTTTCAAACCCGTAAGACCTGTGTTTATCTTCAGAACACAAATTAAGATATTTTTGATGAAATCAAAGAGCCATTTATCCCTACGAGAATACTTGTTTTTGCGCAATAAAAAAACAAAAACATCATTTAACTCTACCAGTTCCTCTCTGCAAAGAAAGCTTTTATTGAGAAGCTCCTGTAATTATAGCTAGGTTTAACATGCATGCGGTTGTCACGTCCATGTCTGTTTATGTTTATGTTTCATGTCACAGTTAAGCTTTGGTTTCGTTTTATGATTTCCTGTTTCCTAATTTAGTCATGTTCCTGTCCTTGTTTAGTTAATGAGTTTATCCGCCCCACCTGTGTTACTCACCTGCCACTAGTTCCCTCAAGTGTATTTAAGCTTTTGTGTTTCGTCTTGTGTTTGTCGGTTAACAAGGTTATATGGATGTCTGTATTTCTATGTGTTTACTTGAGTTGAATTAAATGTGAATGTTAAAACGTCTATGCTTCGACTACGTCTCATGCTTCAGCAGAGTCCTCGTGACAGCGGTACAAGATCAAGATCATTTTTAATGAATGGTTAACAAAGTTCTGTGACTTCTACTAAGGACCGCTGAGGTAAGCGTGATTTCACCAAGTACAAGATGTTCCTGGATTAACATCCTTGTTGATTCTGGAACAACATTACAATCAACCAATCAGATTTGAGGGATAATAATTGTAGAAATATCTTGGAACTAATCATGGTTAGGTGCTTCTACACCATTGTTAATCAGCTATCCTTTCCTACTGATTTTAGGAATAACTTTTGGGTAGGGGTAGGGATTGGGATAAGTCTATGTATTTGGACCGTAATGTTGATCCAGGATACTTGGCAAAATCACAGCGGCAGTTTGCATTTGCTACCACTTGGGTTTGGTGGAGTGAGAGTTTGATTATCATAGTGAACAGGCAAACAATCTGTATTAATCTTATCACAAGCAACATCCACATAAAAAAAAGCTGTTACTAGTACTAACATTACACATGCTTTTTTTCAAAGCGCTTATAACAATGTACATTAAACGTGTTCTCACTCCTGCAAATGTTATCTTTGACAGTGATGCCTCCGTTGCAGATGTTTTCAATACCAGTTGCGTCGCCACTACTGAGGAAGGACTGTACAGGTCGTCTGCCACAAAGACCTCTTACACTTAGGAAAACTGCCCATTTGAAATCGAAATTATCTGGGAGAATATTTTGGAATGTAAAATTGTTATATGCATTGTTATTCGAAGCTGTCTGACAGGGTGCACGGTTAATAAGTTCTGATTGGTTATTTTAGATGCAATTTTTTTTTTTAACTAAAAATGTATTTGTTTTCTTGCAGTATATGCTCAGCAAATTCGCATATTATTGTCAAAATACAAGAAGAACAACAAATTTATCACATCATTATTCAGATTCATCACACTTTCTAAAATCATTTGAACAAAATAGTGGCATATTACCTGTTTAGTTCACACACACAAAAAATGCAGTTTCACTTCGCTCTTAAATACTGGTTAGATTTTTGTGCTGTGGAAAACATAAGAAGGTGTCAAACTGTTTGCATACAAACTGTTTGTGTTTAGCATCAGTATTTGCTTCAATCTAATCTGGCATATGATTCAAACCTGATTTTTATGATGAAGTCAAATAAAAGACAAATATTATTTCTAATCTAACAATGCCTCACACTTTTACATAAAGAATCTAAATAATTTCATGTGAAGAATCTTAAAGACAAGTTGTACTAGATTAACAGTAAGATTAAGTTGATTCTTCAGCGTCTTACCTTAGTGTTTTTCTTGAGCTTGTGCAAATGAAAAAGGCTTGTTGATTCTGAGCTGAAGATCAGAAAATGTCTGAGACACTGACTGGACTGCTATTTATCAGCTTGAAGAAAGGTAGGTGTGAACATGGCATGCTCAGCAAACACTGTCTTTCCTTCAAACTAAATTTAGTTCAACCCCCTTTTGTACAGGGTGTTTTTATTATATAAATTAAATTACCCACTTAAATAAAAAAAACAGCCCTCTCTTTAAAAGTTTAAAAGCACAAACAATCAATCACATGGAGGCCAGCTGTGTGCCAGTTCATCCCTGTCGTGGGGCGCCTCGTCGAGGGAGTAATACAGCCGGCAATGGGAGGACTCGGGGGAGGCAAAGAGGTGTAGAGAAAAAGAGACCCTACCTGCTCCACTGGTTCCTGCGCTGGCGATCCAGGGCTCCGGGTCCGCATCTCAGGAGAGAAAAGACATTTGGTTAGATGGGAACCACGGGGCACTGGGCCCAGAGGTGTGGAAAATTGCTCTTTTTGTATAAGATACCGCTCCCGGCCCTCCACCAGGGGTTGGGGGGGCAGATGTTGCTGTCCCCTGAAGAGCAATCACCATCACGCGCTCCTGAGCTACTACTGTGGACATCACCTGACCAAGGGCATGTACAGCGACTTTCATCGCCCATAGAGTGAAGTTGGTCGCCTCACTGAGTTCCTGCATCACTTGATCAGATCCACCCTTGTACAGATGTTTCAACGCTTTGGCCTGATACACTTGGATTGTGGCCATCACGTGCAAGGAGGTAGCAACCTGTCCAGTGGCGTAGTAAGCCCGGCCTGCGAGAGCGGACGAGGTAGGCCGTGGCGGTCCATGCCAGACGGCGGCGCTGTGCGGGCAGAGATGCACCGCCACAGCGCACTCGACCTGGTGGATCGAAACGTACCCCCTGGCTGCTCCTCCATCGAGGGTGGAGAGGGGAGAGGAGCTGGGGGCCAGGTGTGACGAGTACGGGGCTCGCCACGACCTGGTCAGCTCCTCATGCACCTCCGGGAAGAAAGGCACTGAGGGGGACCGCGATGGGGTCGCAGGCCAAGAACTCAGAAACTAATCATCCAGCCACGATGGATCGGACGGGGGCACACGCTGTACCTCCAGTCCGATCCCCTCAGCGGCTCAGAGGAGCATAGCCGAGAGCTCGGTATCCGCCTGAGACGGGGCAGCGACCGCGGAGGGGCACCGCACGAACAGGTTTAAGCCTCGCTACCCATCTCTTCCTCTGATGCTGCAGATGACATCTCAGCCTCTTGGGGTGTCCCAAAGGAGACGCTCAGCCCGGTGGCTTTCAGGGGAAGCACACTTCTCTGGAAGCACCACCACAGGACTACGGGGTGCAGCAGAAGTCCACGGGCTTTTACACCCACCAGAACATTCTGCAGAGTCACCGTGCGATCCCCCAGACGCCCACAAGCGCTGACTCAGAGTCAGCGTGCTCCCAGCCCAAACATGTAAGACAGCGCTCGTGCCCATCTGAAGAGGTGAGGAAACTCCCGCAACCAGAAGCGCACGGTCGGATCGACATCCCGCAGAATGCCTCTCCAACCATGAGAAATTGCTCTTTTGTGCAGCCCGGATTGCCCAGGGAGGACCTCTCGTGGCACGCTGTGCACTCAATGTTAGAGGTCTCTCGCTGGCGAGCAAAAAGACTGGCTTGCTCAAGCCTTTACAAAGACTACCAGTCTTGCAGGTTCCGCCATCAGCTGCCAGTTAGATGCCGCGGTGGTGAGAGAGCATGAACTCTTTTTGTAGATCTGTCTTCAGCAGACTCAACAGCATTCAATGCGTTCGATGAGTGCACCAAAAGCTGCAAGTGCGTTCCAGCCGTGCCTTCTTATATTCACGCTGTGATAAGGTGCACCTGGCTGTAATTATTGCACGCCAATATTCATTGGCCTTTTTTCAAAGACTCGAAGACTAAACACACATAACTTTATCCAAGCATTCACATAATGCATCTCAATCTTTTACTGCAGTTTTCTGATCAAACTCACATTATTATTATTTAGCTTGGGTTGAACTAACTCCGGTTTTGTGTTCAGGGTGTGTGTGTGCTGTGTGTGTGCACTTGGATGGGTTAAATGCGGAGCACAAATTCCTAGTATGGGAAACCATACCTGGCCACATGTCACATCCTTTCCTTTTCCTTCCAAATTGGGTCGAATTAATTATGTCTATATTTGTTTCTCTGATTCTAATATAGAATATGAATTACACAAGGTTCAATCTGGATCCAACCCTTGGAAAAGACAAAACACCAGGGAAGACATGATGCCAAACCCTCAGAAGACCTCAGATGGTACCAACCCTCAGAAAACATACAGAATTAGCCAATTTTGCCATATTTAGCGTTTACAATATATAAATCTAATTTTAGAAACTTTTCCTGTAAAGCTGCTTTGCAACAATTTGTATTGTGAAAAGCGCTATGCAAATAAACTTGAATTTTAGCTTTAAGATGTACTTTAAAATGGCGGTGGCCTTGCTTCAAAAGCGATTGCAAAACATTATTTTTCTTTAAAATGGTTACATTAATCAGGCGTCACCAGCATGCGGTGATTCGAGCGATTCGAATCCCTGAATCATTTTGATTCAATTGACCTGTAGTTTCTAAAAGCTCTGTACTCAGTCTGTACTTGGCAGTGAGCGAATTCATGACACAGGGAGCACTGAACACTGTGTGTGTGCTCTCCGTGGGAACAAAACAGCGGTACGGACACGGAAGTGAAGCCACACTTCCTCCTAAAATTTACACAATTAAAACAGGAGGAATAGCATGCAAAACAATCGGTCAAAACTTACAGAAAACAAAAAGGTTTTGCACTTACCAGCAGATCGTTGCGGGACTCTGAATACTCCAAAACACTTAAACGCTCTATTTAAAAAGGAATAATGATCCAGTATACACTCCAACACGCTAAAGCGCCCTAAAGCCAGGTTAACAGTCATTACCATAGCCACATGCTGAAACTACATAGAATGTCAATTTAAAAACATACGTACCAAGCTGACAGAGAACGATACCACGCCGAAATGAAAAGCACAATTCAGAGGTGTACCTACGAGTATAAAACTTGCTTGACGAGTGACAAAGCCACACAGGAGGGGAAGAGAAGATGGAAAGCAGAACTGCCTAAACAAAACACTCCCGTTAGCGTTTGCACATCAACTCTTACCTACCGAAACATAACTTTTTCCTACCTGAACTGCTTCGCTACAAACACAAACCCAGCCAGGAAAAGAAACAGCACCCCAGAGGAGAGTCGCTTACCTGAGCTCCCGGTGAGTGGCGCGTATATGTTTGCGTAACAAAGCACCTATTAATGACGTCATGTGAGCCTTTTATCTCGCATGTCACATTCACACAAAACAATGTTCTTTAATGTTTGATAAACTATTACAATGTTTCATTAAGTAATAATGAATTACGTTACACTGCCATTAAAAATATATATATATTAATATACTGGATGCGTTGTATCCTTTTTAACACTTTAAATGGATTAAAAGCACAAACCTTTTTTCAGCTGAACCAAAACAGATGCAGGTGTCACAAAGGAGACTGAGACATGCGGCAGATCAGGGTCAACACAATGGCAAACAGGATACTGAAGGCGAGGCATGAATCAACGTCGAGGTACACAGGCAAATGGTCAAAAGGGCAGGCAGCGAAAATACAAGAAACAAGGAAAATACAATGATCAAAACACAGAGGAGCAAACAGAAGAAACGCTCAGGATTGGAAAACAAGAGTAATCACAAAACTTCGCAACAAGTATGACCAACAGACTGGTATTTATACAGGTGATAATGATGAGTGATTGAACCTAACTAGAAACAGCTGCGGAGGAGAGGTGCATTCTGGGGAATGGAGTCCGATACATGAATGAGAGTACAGTGAGTAAAGTCCAGATGAGAGTGAGCTCTAGTGGAGTGAAGCGGCGATGCCAGCTGAGAACGTGACAGCAGGAGTGCGACGTAGCCTTATGATGTTACGGCACGAGATAAAAATAAAAGTCATTTTCACCCGCTGCACGTCTACACTTGGGAAAAAAAAACTACATAAAAAAACAAACATGATAAAATGTGTCAGAGTCTTATTTTTTATTCTTCTTCTTCAATTAAATAGACATAAATTAGTCTGAACGTTCTGAGAAAGTCACATTGTTGAGTTCTTTAAAGGGTTGGGGGACGTTATTTGGAGGACCTTTACTCAACATTCAAGACGTTCTCAGGACATTTAGGGGAATGTCAATTTTTTTTTAATTGACATTTTCAAAACGTCCTCGGAACGTTTCCGCTGGTGTCAAGGACGTTAGCTAGTAACGTCCTCAGTACGTTGTAAACCGGTCACAATGTTGAGTTGAGAAAGGGTGTGGTAGACAGAGCAGGGAGCGCAAACATTTTAATTCAGTTCAATTTGGCTTTATTGCCATGACAATTTTGAGAGTAAAGCATCAAAATATATGTCCAAATACGATTTATATTAATTATATATTATGTGTGTGTGTGTCCATGTGATCACTGTCTCTATCTTCAAGAAGTGACAAGTTGTTCTTCTGACCGCCTGAAAAAAGCAAATAACAATAATTAGCTATAGAGGACCAGTTTAAAAGAGTACTCTCTCTGGCTCTTAAAGCATTGTGTGGCCTTCTCGAGCAACTGTAAATGTTTTCACCTTTTATTATAGTTGTGTATGATTCCTTCAGTTGTCTTCAGTGTGAAAAGATGCAGAACATGCTGGAAGATCAAAGCATGTGCAGGATATGATATTAAATTAGCAGACATAACGTTACTCACCATATAAGAATCTTGTTGTCTGTTGGTAAAGTAAAAGTAAAAAAAAAAATCAGTCTGGTTTAAGGGCTGCTGAGATGGATAAGTGATCCCTCCCCTCTGCTCCCACTGTTGGAGTGTATGCAGCCCAGGACCATTGAGATTGGTTTAAATACAGGTGTAATGAAATTAGGTAACTGACAGACAGATTTACCTATCAGCGACCAGTATCTTCAATATAAGGACTGATTGGTTGTTGCCCATGATGCGTCACGTCCGACTTTCCCCTTTGTGCCCATGCTTACGGTGGTAATAGGTAAGCGCGCTGTGCTGTAACAGGCGGTCATTTTAAAACTGTATTTTTTTTTTTTTTGTAAATAATAGTGTTTTGTCTTGGTGTTGGTGTGTTGTCGGTGCTGCTTGGTGGATTTAGTGACTGTTTGCCTTTCAAGTATGTGTATGTGCATCTGTATAAGCTTGTTGTACTGTGTTACTGTTGATGTGCTGTTAACACTGTTGCATGCTGAATAGGTGTGATTTCTTGTACCCCATTGTGCCATTGGTGGGCATGATTAATACTTATGTGCCGGTACATTTTCTATTTGGCATAGTACCTTGATGGTAAGTGTTTTAAATGTAATTATAACTCATGAAGGAAAAGTATGATGATTTGTAACGTCTCTTTGCGTTTGTTATAGGATTATCCCTTTCGTTCTCTCTGGTTTTTATATTGTATTATAACGAGAGGAGCCAATGACAGACACAGTGGGAGTGGCGTCAGGGGTACCTCTCCGGGCTGGTCACTCTCTCACTCAATGATGGTACCGGGAAAGAGAAAACCGGCAGTTAGATATCAGCCTCAACCAGCCACAGGGTAATACTTACCCCTTTGGTGGCTGGGAGGCTGTCTCCACTGGTCCTCTGGCCAGGCGCTGATCTTTTGGTCTTCTTGTGCTGGTTGGCTCCACCAATGTAATGGGAGGAGCCAATGACAGACACAGTGGGAGTGGCATCAGGCCCCGGAGATGCTTTTTTTATTTACAAATAATACAAAAATAAAGTGTCCAGGGGGAAAAGTGTCCAAAATAAAAGGGGAAAAATAAATGGTGTCCTCGTTGTGTTCCTAGGACGGTGAGGTTCAGGCAGTGATTGCGGGGAAGAGGTCGCGGGAAGGGCTGCTCGCATTCACGCTGTGCGTCTTGGGCACCTCACTTCTCTGGCGGCTCGCACTCCTGTAGACTTTCGCGTATTGAGTGCCTCGCGTCTCCGATAATTGGTCACGTCAAAACTTTTCAGGTACAGTAGAGCTGCCTGAGTTGTGCCCAGGGGTGGCTGTTCCAGTGGCATTGCAGCAAGCTGCCCAAGTTGAACTGGTGGCCCAGGTAAATTGGTTTACCTCATTTCCTTGTTTCTTTATCAGCGATATGGGTGCTCAGCGGGTAGCTGACCCGGTCATAGGAGAGTTGTTGGTGTTTTGGAAGCGCAAGTTGCCCCCAACTCCTGAAGAGCGTAAGAAACTCTCAAATATTGCAGTTACTCTGCTTCAGCAGTGGGGCCGCCTGGTGGATACTGATGGGGTGCTTTATCAGCTTGTGTTTCGCCCAGACGGTGGTGAAGAGGTTTTCCAGGTGTTACTGCCAGCAGTCATGAAACACAAAGTCTTGACCCAGCTTCACCAACAGCATGGGCACCAGGGGGTGGAGCGTACATCCCAACTTGCTACTGGCCTGGGATGTCTTCAGATATTTCCCGCTGATGCCAGGAGTGCGAGTGGTGCCAGTGTGCCAAAGGTGTCCCCACTGCCTCTGGTAGCTTTTATGGGACAATTTTGAATCCACTCTCATCCAGCAACTTTGCAGTTTGTATGGAGTCGAGAAGTCACAGACCACTCCATATCACCCGGCTGGAAATGGTCAATGCAAACACTTCAATAGGACATTGCATGACTTGATGCACACTTTGCCTCTTTCTAAAAAGGGTGATTGGCCGCTTTGTCTCCCCCAGGCACTTATGACACAACCCCTCATCAGGTAACTGGGGAATCTTTGCACTTTTTAATGTTTAATGTAACCTCTGCAACCTCTGAAAGAGGAGCATGATGATGAGGATTTGTTTGTCTTGGTGCCAGAGACACCACAAGATAGAGGTAGGTTGAGACCACAGGATGTTGTTGTTTCTTCTGTCCCTCAGACATCTGTTGGTGTGCTATCTGTAGAAGCCTGTAGAGTAACAGATGGTTCTGAGATTAAGGGGGTTTGCCTCCAAATTTATTGGGGGTTGCAGAGAGTGTAATGAGAAGAACTGGGAGGAGAACTGCAGATCACCACTCTAGCATGCATCACCTCCCTCGAGCAGTAGGTGCTGGTTTAGTGTCTAGCATAGTTTGTAGCACAGTTAGTACCCTGTTTTGGCCTTGGAACTGATAGTTTTGGGTGGACTGCTATTTAGATCACCGTCCGGCCGCGTTGCAGAAACTGGGGGTGGAATGTAATGAAATTAGGTGACTGACAGCCGGATTTACCTATCAGTAACCAGTATCTTCATTTTTTTTTTTGAAAATAATAGATTTTTGTCTTGGTGTTGGTGTGTTGTCTGCACTGTTTAGAGGATTTAGTAACTGTTTGCCTCTCAGGGATGTGTATGTGCATCTGTATAAGCTTGTTGTACTGTGTTACTGTTGATGTGCTGTTAACACTGTTGCATGCTGAATAGGTGCGATTTCCTGTTAATCATGGTGGCCATGATTAATAGATCTGTGCCGATACATTTTCTATTTGGCATGATACCTTGACAATAAGTGTTTTAAATGTAATTATAACTCATGACCAGCAGACTGAAGGACAGCTTCATCCATTAGGCTGTCAGGAAGCTTAACTCTCTCCCGGCTCTGCCCCCACTCCCCTCTTCCCCCCACGGTCTCTCTGAACTCTGACACACACACACACACACACATCCACTCTCACTCACTGTCCTGCACCAGTCACTTTGTGTAGCATTGGACTGCTAACTACCTCAAAGACTCATTTTATCATACTTACAAGCTCCATTTGCACTACTCTCTCTGGTTTGCACTCTCTGCCATGGGCCCTCACTTGTATATTGTATTGCTGTTTATATTAAATGTATAATTTTCATTTATTTAATTTTTTTTTTTTTAACTCACATTTCAAAAACTCTTTTTGAATTTAATGTTTATCTGTATCCACTTAGGGTCTGAGAGTAACGCAATTTCAATTCTCTATGTCCTGGACATGTGGCAGAACTGACAATAAAGCTGACTTTGACTTTTTGACTGACTTTGATGAAGTAAAAGTATGATGATTCGTAACGTCTCTTTGTGTTTGTTATAGGATTCTCCCTTTCATTCTCTCGTTTTTACATCACATTTACTGAATTTACTGTTGTGTTCTGCTTTGCGTTGCTAACATTCTGCTCACCATCTTACGACTTTGCTGTGTATACTGTTGTGCAGATGCCATCATTGTTGTTGAAAGAGGACTGTTCATCGGGTTCCTACTGTGTTTAGTGCCCTGTTTGTGTATCAGCATGGAGAATATGACGATCTCATTCTATTGAGAGAAAATAACTATTCTGTCTTGTCCTTTTTTTGACTAATTTTTCTGTTTCTGTTTTTGTTAACTTTTATCTTTTTGTTGGAGTAAATTCAAATTCATTTGTATGTTATTTCTCCTTTATTAATGCAACTTGATTTGTATGCTGTTTACATCTTACCCCAAGTTACTTTGTAATTTTGTTGAATTTATTTGATTCTTCTAATTTTTGTTTTCATGTGGTAGCCTACTGATACCCACTTTTGTTTGGATTTAGTTTTTCAGTTAATTGATGTTATGTTGTATTTTGCTTTAAGTTAAGTGTGTTTATTTATTTGTTATAGTTTGTTCAATTGTTTTTGGTTTGTTGCAGTGGCTGGGGTCCCACGGGTGAACAGATCTTCCTCCTGGTGGTGGTGGTTCTTATTGGTGCTTTGCTGTGTACAACTTCAAGTATGTGGTGGTGAGTGCACCTTGGTGTGTGTGAAGGTGTGCCCTGGTGGACTCCTGGACTCCATTTTGTTTCCTGCCGTTGGGAGCCTCAGCCCTGCTGGTGTTTCGTTCATTTTGTTTTCATATGTACAGTTGCTTTTGTGTCATAACCTAGACTTGCTTTCATTTCATTTTCTTCCATTTCAGGTGGGATCTCCTGTTGTTCCTCTGACATTTTAAAAAAATTTTGCATTAATAAACATTTGTATTTTTATACTATACCCACGTCTCCTGCTTCCTTATATGAGGGAACCAAACTTGTGTGCTTAATTATTCCATTTTTGGGTTCTGAGTATTGTTCCCTAGAGATAATTCCTAGGGTGGCGTAGTCGGATTTTCTTACTGGTAAATGGCTGGTTTTCACAATTGTACCGCTCTGTCACACAGGCAAATACAATACAGGCAAATGAGGGGTGTGACTAGACACTTATCCCACGAGACGAGATGAGACGAGACACTGGGTTCACGAGAACGAGATGAGACAAGATTTTAAAATAATTTTTTTCGCAATATATTTTATCATTGAGGATTTATTTTATTCAACAAAAACATTCCAAAAAAATGCAGGTGCATTTTGTAACCAACTTTTTGAAATTAAACTATTTTTATTAATTACATGCAGTAATAAACAACATGTGGACACTGCAAAATATTTTGCCACAACCTGACAGGCAAGTAATTAACAATAAATAACAAAAAATTAAAAATAGTATAAATAAATAAAAACAAATAACACAAATATTCCTTTAAAAGCAGGGTAAGGGATTTTTTTCAAAAAAGCTTCAGATAACAGAGTTAGTCCGAATTCCTAAACAAACTTGCCTACAGCAAACGCCGCGCCAGCTTAAAGGCCAAAGAATACTTCAGCCATCTGCATTACGTCATTTTCGTCAGCAGGAGGGCTCACGGACTATGCACCCTGTCCGCGTGCAGGCAATTTTTTTTGAGACCGCACAGACTGTCCGCGTACAACACTGTATGCACGAGAAGAATGCTGAGAGAGTGCAAGTCAATTGGTGGCACTGCGCATGTATCGAGCTCATCCTTTTGCACTAATCCGAGATTGAGTATACTTTGCGGCTGTGTGCAAGATGGAACGGAACGCAGAAATTGAAGTATACCCGGGCCTTAAGTCTGCCGACACTGGACGTGATAAAGCGACCATTAAAAACCATTTGGAATTTTTGTCAGCACATCATAAATAGAACGCGGCAGCAGTTTTCTGTCTGAGATTTGTTGTGCCGCCTCATACCTCTGTCGCAAGGATATCGGCAAGTTATCACACTTGCATCTCGCAAGATCTTGTGCCACGAGATGACATGTAAGAACGTTCTATTAACGTCCAGTCTTCTTTGTAACTTTCACTATGGAGAGACAAGGAGACGTGTGGATCCATATGCAGACTTATTTATTAATAAACACAGAGTAGAATCAGGCAGGGTCGACAACGGCAAACATAAACATCAAAGGCAGAGACACAAGAATAATCCAATATGTAGTTGGCGGGGTCGAGAAGGATTGGCGAACGGTATCCAAGGGAAATGGCAGGAGTGAGAGACCGGGAACAGGTCGAGAACGGTAAATCCAATGGGAGAAAACACAGGGAACACAGGGAACATGGGAAACACTGAAGGGTACATCCACAATGGTCAGTGAATACACAGGATGCAAACGCAAGAATACACAAGAAGACAAGGCTAGGGGGTGGAGGAACGGATAAGTGACCATGGCGACAAACAAGGTGGGCGGAGACAAGAGTTCATAATACGAGTCCAAGGATGGTAATGGAGACAAGCACACAATTAAATATATAAGGAGCTGGAGTGCCATCCAGTGGCTCTTGCTGGCACCTCCAGCTGAACTGTTACAGTAACATTCTCGTGTGACTAAAAAATAACCAACCTCGCAAGGTTGCAAGAACGTCCCCTACTACGTGAGGAAGATCTGTGGATGTCCTGAGACTGAAAGCAGGACCACCATCAGTGGGACCACTCCGTGACAGAGCACGACGGACAGGCAGTCCAATGCCAGCATCTTAACATGATCACCCAGCGGCCTGGTTCGTGCTCTCCGCTCTTCTGTGAAGTTCACAGAAGAACATTACATTGTTTTGCAAGGAGCTTCTGTTGGCTTGGTCTCTCTGGAGATGCAAATACCTGACTGCATCTCTGCAATGTCTTTAGTAATTGCTGAAGGAAGCAAGCAAGCAATGGAAACGCAGTCACATGAAGGCATGTAGATCATACATTATACACGCACGCTGCAGGGTCTGAAATATGAACGTTAAATATGTAAAAATCAACCACATCCCACAACAGCACAAAAGTATTATGGTTTCACTACACTAAAGGAGCAGGACAATGAACATGCAGGAAATTGAATGGCTCTTACATATAAAAAAAAAGAGGAAAGAGGACAGTGATAACTGTCGTGCCTGAGATGCAAAAGCACCTGTAAAAGTGTGTGTTGCACAAACATTTCGATCTAATTTCTGTCTTGCTCAGTAGACCACAAACCTACCACCTAAAACACCACTACTGGTTTCACTCATCAGATACTACTCAAGAAGAAACCACCAAGAGCTCACACCCTTCCAGCTAAAAAGATAAAAAGAGGCCCACCACTTCTGCTTGTTGAAACTGTCGCATTCTTCTAACAAGTAGTGCTATTTTGAAAACATGTGAAAACGTTCACACATGCCACGCTGCTTCATTTTAAATACAAGTAGGTCTGCTGATAGCCAGCAACCTGAAGTGATAGAGTTTGTGCACGCACACAAATATTTTCATGGCAGTAATACATCTCCGTACAGCTAATTTTAATTCCCCCTGCAGTAGCGTACATCGCATAGTGAAAATAAAGACGTATGAATTATATTAATGCATATTCAGTGAATAATCAGGCTTCTAATAAAAAAATACCATGTCAAAGTCGGGTAAGTGTGGCCTTTTACAGATGTAAACAAATGTGGTATAAAGTGCCACATGCACTAAAACTATAGAAATAAGACATCTCAAGTGTTGAAAATAACAGTTGTGCTTGATGCTAGTATTTTGTATGAAAAACTATGTGGTTCCCAAACCATGGTGATTTTTAGGGTGTTGCTAGGGTGTTGCTTTATTGGCATGCCAAAAGTGTAAGGAGAGCGGAGTAAGACATGTCGCCCCCTTAATCTAGCAAACTGCACAACTTTTGTCATGTCACAGTATATAGAGTATAAAAATCTAAGTGGAATCTCCCCCAAAGCCTTCTAAATCCTGTTGTCTTCATTCTTTTGGAGTATGCCACATGCATATCTATTGTCAGCAAACTCCAGAATTTCAGTGAACAGACATCCAGGTTGTTTCACTTCACAGTTTTTTTACAAGCTGCTTTACAATCCACATACTCTCCATCCAGGGCACTGAAACTCAGTTTCCCCAAGACCTCCAGTGTGGCCAGAAAAACTGTAGTGGGTGGCCTGAACATAGACAGAGAGAGAGATAGAGGAAAATACAGAATGTGGTCTAGGATTATTAGCATATATATTTTCCCTTTCTTGCAAGGCATGAAGCAGACATGGAGAGGACCTGAGCCCCAAACATCCGGAGGCCCCCCAGATCATGGTAGTCCCAAAAGAGCCACCGCAGGGACAGCTGCAGCCAGACCCTGGATCTGAACCCCCTTCGCTCTGGCGCGGAGGAAAGTATCGGTGGGGAAAGTACCACCCCCTTTGAAACCAGCTCCCACACTAGCCCCCATTAGAACCCCGCTGGCCCAGGCTATCCAGACCAGATCCATGGCAGCGGCGCCACCAGCCCCCACAGACTTTTACAGTTCATGAGGACAGTCTTCTTAGCATTGCATAAGGCGGTGAAAGCCATGTGTATTGTGTTACCTTCTGTAATGACACCATCTAGGTCGCCCAACAAGCAGACTGAAGGAGAGGTTGGAATGGAACATTTAATCCTTTCAAGCATACAATTATACCAGTGTGATCAGGCTTGGCTGGTCCCTGGAGCGTACGATCACACCGGTGTGATTAGAACGTTCAGTGCAGTACATCATCAACTGGTGAATTCAAATCTGCTCTCGCGCTTTTGCTAGTGCAGAGCCAGATCGGACGCGCTGAGTGCTTGTCATATTATCACAAATATGCAGTGTTTTCAACCATATACTGCTAATTGTAGGTTTCATACATTTAAAAACACTTACTACTAGCAAAACCATACATTTATAGTTTATAAAATATACGCTGATGTCTATAGAAATGACAATAATGATCCTTACAAATATAATCTGAAGACATGTTTTATTAATAGCATATACAGATCGTGTAGGTTACTATAAACTTTACTCTTCTCTTCCCCCCATTTATCGGAGACTTACGTGTTTCGGGGGGAGAGGATGAACTTACATGTACAGCTCGAATTCAGTGCAAACTAATATGGCAGCGCCCAGCACCCGGTATAGATCAACTAACACAGTCATTATAAACGTGTTTAAACTACCAAATACATTTACTTGCACATATTTCAAAATCGGAATATAAAATATTTGATAATATAGTCCGTATATTTGTAAATATTCATAATAAAAAAAGGAAAAATGAAATTAAAACGATCCATGTGTCACACAGCGCTATTGCTACTGCGGTGCGTCACATGACAAGGATGGCGCGTCGCCATGGAAACAATAAGGCTAAACATTCTAAATTAATGGTCGCTTAAAAAAAACTCACTCTGGGGGCTCAGCTAGAATATTTTGAACTCACATGTGAAAGGGTTAAGACAATTTGATGAATCCCAGCAGGCACATAACGTTATAAGCTGTTGATATTTGGTTAAATTTTGGTTGCGCCTTCAGGTGACATTAGAAATTCAATGTCTAATGTCAATGTTAAATTGATGTCCAATTCTGACTGTAACCATCAGCTGGATGTGCCAGCTCAGGCCACTGGAGGGCACTCCAGCGCCCAGGTCTCATGTTGTGTGTTTTTCCCTGCTTCTCACTCTCTGACTTTTATTATGAACTGTCAAACCCGGACTTTTATGTTGAAATTGTAAGGTTTGAAGAAATTGATCTCTTCGAGAAATCAGCACCCAGGAATTTCTCAAGGCCCAGAGCAGGCAACAGATGCAACAAAGCAATAAAAGACAATCTGCAAAAGGAATCTACAAAGACAATAGACATTCACCCCATAAACTTTATTTATCAAATGCAGAGACGGTCTCTGTAGTCAAAGTGATGATAATCACTAGAAATTAGGTGTCCCCAACTAAGCAAGCCAGAGGCGACAGCGGCAAGGAACCAAAACCCCATCCAT
>JAUCMR010065207.1:0-17312 GCA_032357425.1 Enteromius argenteus | reverse complement strand
TTTCCTTTTCAAAGTGTAAAAAAAACATTTTAATGATGGAGAAATTCCCTCTAAAATTAAGATTAAAAAATTAAGACCCTTGGATTTAGATTTAAGACAAATTAAGATATTTAAAGGCCTTATTTTAGGACAACGGAATTTAAGACTTTTTAAGACTTTTTAAGGATCCGCGGCCACCCTGATCTAACTGCACAATGCACTGTAAGGTGGCACCATTGTTATGTAATGCGTGTTCACAGGCTTGTACTACAATTCACAATGGCAACAGGTAAAGCTGCAGGTACTTTGTAAGTGCCTGTTTTTTTATTGGACATGTTATATGTGTGTTAGAAATTCTCAGACTACATGCAATTCTACGTTTTTTTTTTTATCTCAGCTTTGTAAAACTGAAAAAAACACTTTAAATGACAGTTAAATTCAGTATACATTTTTCTTATTATTATTTTGACAAATATTGTGATGTATTGTAGGTGTCTTTAAACATATCTGGTCTGAAAATGGGCTGTAAGTGGCACTTCTGTTAAATGGCAATGTATGTCGACAGGCCTGTCACTATGGCAACAGGTAAATAAAAGCGGAACCTGAATGGACGTAGATATATTAATCCAGGTTTATGCAGACTGCGGACATTTATCTTTAAAAAGAGCCCGACTCAGAGCGGAGAAAAGTGTCAGTAAGTTAACACAAAGTTTTATTCAGTTTTGTTAATTATTTCATCATTAACCAGACTGACATTTCCTTGGGGAGTATTGTAGAACATATATTATTCGTAAAAGCAAATAATATATTAAAGCCAGAATGCCGAGGAAGGTTAAGGTTTAATGGATTATCAACTACAGAATCTACTGTATGAAAATGACATATACAATTAAATTTAAACTCTTAACTCAGGATCGTTACCGTTGTCTCTATGCGAGCGGCCATCTTGCCGACAACATCTCCTTTTGACATCTCGTCTGGTTCTGTGTGATTTGGAGAACTTCAAGTTCAACTTCTCCAAATATGGTCGGCTCCGCCCACTTCCTCGTCCTCGTTATGATGAGCTATATCAGAAGAGAAATGAACATTAAATCGACACTTTACACGGACGGAGGATCAGTAGGTTGTTCACGGGAGATATCGACTCGAGGAGATTGTTGGCATGAGATACTAAATTTGTGCAGTGGAAAAAGAAAAACACAAGGTAAGAACATTTTAAACCAATTATCTTAATTAGACCTGAAGTTGTAGGCTAGCTAGTTAACATCGGAGCTAATTAACTATTGAGGCTATGGCCTACGAGCGGCCTGTAATATTTATGTTTTTCAATGGGCGATCGCATAGTCATACAATTTAATGTTTAAAATGTAGTTCTGACTGAAATCTTTATCAAACGTTTAGCCTGACTGATTGCTAATGGAGTGATTCGGTTCGTATTAAGTTTGTTTCTGTATAGTTTGTTTTTCTTCTGGAGGGGGGAGGGGAAATACTTTATTTTATATTAAAGAAATGTTTTATTTCTTGTTTGGCCTCGTGTTTAAATCGTTCTGCGGGGGAGGGGAGGGCATTATTAATCATGGTTTTGCTACAAAAAACGTAGTTCAGATTGTATTTGTGTGGCTATAAATGTTAGTCAAGTTTTACGTTTAAGTCATATTGATTAATCGGGCTATATCAAAATGCCTCACAGAGAAATTAAGTAAAATGAAAAATAAACTAAATGGCTTTAAATGAAAAAAAAATATTAATGTTAAACTTGAATTTAGTAAAATAAACAAGAGTTTATGTGGTGAGATGGTTAAGGTCCAAATCTTCTCAAGGCCTGGGATTATTTAGGAACACATTTTCATTTTGTGAGAGATTAGAGCCTAAATAGAAGTAGTGAGTTGTTGCCCTAAACGTTAGCATTGTGCAAGATTTAGCTAGGATTCAGTTTTGAATTTTCACGTTGATAAATGTATAACATTAATGTAGTGCTGCATTACAAAAATACAATACACTGTTACATGACTATAATGTTCATATCTGCTTATTAAACACCTTCGGGTTTTTTTCCAGATTGAAATGCCACCATGAATCAGCCCTCTTAAGGATGCTGTGAATCATGTTGTCACAAAGTCTGACAAAGCTAAATTAGAGGTGAAGTACATCAATGCAGTAAAGATAAGTTGGTGTCTGGTATGTTTTATGAGTCAAAAATTACTATATTATGTGACCATAAACTTATGAGTATGTAATGCAAAACGTCGTCTGGGTATGTTAATTAGTAGAGTGGCTTTCCTATTTTATCCACAGCACACCTGTACATTCAATTTATTTATTTAAATGTATTATTGTTCTTTTTTATTTTATTCTTCTTTGTGTTGTTGTTGTCTCTGTGTACTGAAAGCTGTGACGCCAATACAAATTCCATGTATGTGCAAACATACTTGGCAATAAAGCTCATTCTGATTCTGATTTTACAGGATGCACCTTTGCCAGAATTTCTGTATTGCCTAAAATATGCAGGTTTTGTCTGTTTGCACTGTGCAGCTCGATCGTTGTATGACATTAGCCTATTTCAAGAGAGCAGAGCAGATGGCTCCTTATGCTGTCAAATTGCTCTCAAGGTACTTTGGTGTCATTCAATGATATGTGCGCAGCTTCAAGTTGAACTTCAACTCATTCTCACCTACTCATGCACCACAATTAGTCGATTATGTACAATACCTGCAGGCTATTGATCTAAATACTTTGGATGTTTTAGACAATATAAAAATCCTGGCCCGGACATGTCCCTTATAAATGGCACATATGGCCATCCCATTAATCAGGAACCTGCCTGCAGAATTTTTAAAATAAGCTACTATTGATATGTTCTGTGTGTGCAATTATCATTCTTTATCTGTTAGATTTATTTATTCATTTATTTATTTAATGTATTTGCAGGGCGTGGCCTATTTGCAAAAAGTTCCTTTTGCAAAGTCAAGTACGGGTGAAATGATAGATTATGCAGAGCTGGAGAGAAGGAGAAAACTCTACCACTCATCCTGTGCTGTTTTTATGTTCGAGTTTAAGTGGAGAGGGAAACCATGGGGGTAAGAATTCACATTGCACCAAAAACTACATTGTTTATGTTATACTATAGTAAACAAGGCCACATTTACACTGCTGCTCTTGATGATTAATTACAATTTTGTGACTATATCCATTCTTTTTGGCTTACGTGCTTGCGTTTCTTTTAAGAGTGACAATTATCCAATGCGTGACATAGATTTCACATAGCAACCTTTTAACGCAGTAGTTACTTTCATACATTAAAATAATGATATAGTACAGATTCTTCAGGACAGGGATGATGTACACAGCTCCACTGAAAGCTTGCAATTGGACTAATAGTCAGGGGCCATTTGCATAAACTTAGACTATGTGAAGACGGTGTCTTTGACTAATTACAAGCTTAGTCTAATCTAAGTTATGTAACTAAATTGCAAAACTGTTGACACGTCTAATGAAAAAATTAGATGACTAACTTTTAAGACTAGTCTAAATCGTTTATTGAACAGGCCCCAGGTGGTAGATATTTAAGCATGTCACACTTTCTGAATTCATTTGAATCATATAGTAGTAATTTTTTCCCTCATTAAAAACAAATGCGTTCATCAGTGATTGTATATCAAGGACAGGGACATGTTTGTGTGCATTCTATTGAATGAATTAACTGAATGAATACTGTGCAACTCAAATATAGAGAGGTTTCATTTGTGACAGGTACAGTAGGTGGACAACCAAAACGTCTACTACCGCCGTGTACCGCCAACGCAGGGCCACGGAGTTTACTTTAATTCAGTCGCGTGTTAAAGTCGTTCACGAAACTACCGCCAGGTTGCGCAAGGTTTCCAAACTGACTACAATTTCGTTTTGTTAATAGAGATAAAATAACCAAATAAAACAATAACCACATTATAATATAACATCCTTAAATCATTAGAAAAATAATGAATTTAAATGACTTTAGAAAATTAATTTCAAAATGGTGAAATAAAATGTTGTGCGTGATGACATCATCCTTTAAGTTTTAGTGTAGGCCTATGGCAAAATAATTTTGCCCTTGAGCTGTTTCCATACATAATTTCACCTATTGGGCAAATTAAATGCTAATAGCCTGTTTAACCTGTGAGGATTCAAATCACATCACACGCAGAGTTTGTGCAAACCGAGAAAAACAATAGCTGAAATACACCCATTTGCGGAATATATATTTCTAAACAAGTAATAAATTAACAAAACTAAAGAAAAAATGCAACAGTTAGCCTATATGCAGAATTTCAGTTAATTTCTTTGATGCGCTCTTTAGAAAGTGGCATCCAACTTTTTTTTTTTTTTTTTTAATTGTAAATGTACACCAATAAAATAAATATTTACAACAGTTTCGAACAATGCCTTATTCTTGATCGAGTATTGTAAGCTGTTTCCACTTTTATAAGGGGAAATAAATCAAGTGATCCTGCCAGTGCCGCATGCAGTTACGCGTTGCAACAGAGAAAAACCTTGCTATATAAATCCTAAAATAAATGCATAGGCCCCTATTCCAAATGTATTTTTCTAATGAAATAATAAATTAACAAAACGAATGAAAGAAAAAAACCTGCACCAAGAAGCAGCTTCTCTGTAGAATTTCAGTTCATTTTTGTGATGCGCTTCCTTTAACAATAAAAACAGTTGTGTTTTTGTAAATAATTTACACAAATACAATGAATATTTAAAATGGATTCGAATAATATCTTATTCTTGAAGGATTATTGTTAGCTGTTTCCACTTTTATAAGGGAAAAAAAATCAGATGCTCTGCACACAGTTATAGGCCAGTAAGCATTACTAACTGGATAACTTTAGTCTTCTGAACAAAATTAGACCTAATAAATTAAAGCTTTCAACGTATTATAGCAACATCAAATTAAGATATGTATGTTTGAGAGGTAACTCATCTTTTTCTTACCATATATATAATTTTAGATACAATAATAAGAATGTGATTAAATGCACTTTTGAACTCGTCTACAGAGAAATGATGCTTTGACGCGAGCAGCACCACGAACACAGACGCTGTCTATAGGCTAATTTTTTTTCATGTGATACTACATTTATTTCATATTTTTGCTCCTAGATAAGACTAATACTTCATTTGGAAATAAAACGGTCTACCCTTATTTTTGTGTGCACTCACAATATCAAGAAAAAGCTATGTTTTTGTAAACGAGAAAAAAAAAAAATGCATGATGGTTAGTAGGCCTACAGCAAAAATATATATTTTTAATAATTTATATATAATATAAGCATTTGAACACTATAATAAGCGCACAAAATGATCTGCATGATTACACTGTTATTATTATTATTATTATTATTATTGCGAAGTGAGATGAATGTGAGATGAATGAAGATTTTTACCATTTTACACTCACAACAGTAAAGAGACTGAACTGACTCCAGCTGGAGGGGGTAGAGGTTTGGGAGGTGTTGGGTGGGGGGTTGACAAAGGTGTGAATCTCTCGCTCATTCAAACAGAGAGCACAGCAAAAGTTGCAGAGCAGGTTTGGTAAAGTGTCTGTTTTAGGACAATTGCCTCCATTGGTTTGTATGTTGTTGCAAAAAATTGCAAAAGCCAGAGTATGACATGCAATATAATACTTTTTTAATTTTTTTTTTTTTTTTGTCTGAAAGAGACGCGCGTCTGCCAGAGAGACAAAAACAACAGCTTTGTACTATTTCCCATGTGTGAGTGTATTTATACTTGTGTGTTTAGTTATGTGAGTTAACATAGAGTTAATAAAACTTTTGCACAAATTACATGAGTTTCTGATTCTGCCTTGCAAATGAATGTCTCTTTACAATTTTGACCCTTGCTACATGCTCTAATGCAGTGATACTGTAAGAAGGTATTTTTCTGTGGCCATGAAAATATCCCTTCTTAGAGTCTATATGAACTTACACTATATGTTCGCTGAATGAACAGATTAGTTGATGGTAATTCTGCTACAGTTACTACAGGCAGCTGATATAAATAATTGCTAATAATAATGATGATTATTATTATAATTATTTATATACATTTCCCTTAATAAACTAATATGCTACATTTATCACTGGGAAGTTAGGTCTACCATCTGTTTTTGTCATTTTTCTAGCATGTTTTGATGCGTGTCTTCTGTAAAAGAGTTTGCCCAGAAGGTAAATGACATGTGTCCAGTAGGTTAGTGGTAGAATATTTAGAGCCAGTTTTGTCCATCACAAGTATTTTTTTCTTGGTTAATTGTTGCTTTTAAGTTAAAATCACAACCATGGCCAATGTGTGGAGGCAGCTCCTGGAGAGCCACTGTGAGGAATATCTGAAAAGAAAGGACTTGTATACCACCCTCCTCAGCTAGTACAAACAACCAAGGAAGATCACTTTTTTTTCTTAAACATTAAAGCAAATACTAAGAAGCATAAGAGTGCAGATTTCCATCTGACACAAGCACAGCAGAAGCCCTCCGTGTAATAGAAACAAATGTCCCCTCCATCTATCTGTTTTCTTTTTCTTTTCACCACCAATAATTAAGTATGTGTGTATGTTTTCTCTGCTATTAGGGAATGTAAGTCAACAATTCCAGCGACCGCAAGCAAGGAGAGAGCTGCCATGTCCAAGCAAATAAACAAATAATATAGAGGTCTACCACACACAGATCATTTCCACTTTTGGAAAAGTCCTCAATATGACTCCACAATGAAAGTAACACTGTCTTACAAATGCAAAAAAAAAGTAAATGTAAAAACAGGATTATTGCCCACATTTGCATCATGGGAGATTTAAAAAAATTATAAATAGTTATAACTATTATGGTAATATCAGAAAGAAAACCTGGGGCCAACTTTTCAAATCCAATTGCTTGGCCGAAATGCGAGCAGATTACTTTTGAACAACCAGCCCCTGACGAAAGTAATTAAGCTGTGAGGAAAAAAAAAAAAAAAAAAAAAAATGATATAAATATTTGCATCTCTTTGTTTTGAATTTATCAGATCTGCAAGAAATTTTCCGGGGACGGAAAGGGCACGGTGGAATGGTGCACCAATGTGGCCAACAAGCTGGGTCAGATCCTTACATCGGTCCTGACCTGAGAGGAGTCGCTGGAAAAAATGAAGCCGATGGCTGAAGGCCTCACGGAGAGGTACAAGAGAGCTGGCGAGGCACCACCCGAGCTCATGTATGTGGATCGTGGCTGCTGTCGCCTCCACAGCGTTTCTTCTGTGGAACAGCTCTTCAGTGAGTGAACAGACGGGTAAGGCGGTGCAGATCGACATCTTCCATCGATTTGATGCAGCCCTACGAACAGATCACCACCCAAAGTGTGCCTTGTTTAAGTCCGCCCTCTCCGGTGCTGTCTTCGCCTACAATAAGGACGATGTGGCTCTTCTGGTACAGGTGATATGTGCCGATCACCCTATGGGCTATGGTTCCCTGACTGACAGCCAGGTCATCGAACTGCATATCAGCAAGTCTGACCTCAGCCGTCATGTGAGGAGGATCACAGTTGGTGCCCAGGAAACAAATGCTCGTGTCCAGAGTGCCATTGATATCCTGAATGGACCCGCTGGAAAGGACGATAACCAGGTGCGTTTATTAAAGGACGCTGCAGCCATTGACCATGTCTGGGAGAACCAACTAAATCACCTGGAATGCATCCAAGATCTGCTGGGGAGAAATGTGTACACCATCACAAAAAATAAATTACCCGCAATGGTGTGTCTTTCACGATACAGCACAGTGAGAGGGAGCAACAGCCTTGAAGGCTTTCACTCTCCTCTTGTACATCGGCTCAACCAAAGGTGTCAGGAACTGTTTAGTGGAGGCGGAGGAGGCAAACTACAGGCCTCCACTTCCTGCTGGTGATGAGCAAATTGGTTTGGAGTATCTATTTGCTCAGTCATCAGTGCTCCTGACCATTACACTCCGACCAGAGAGACATTTCGAGCTGATGAGGATAAAGATGATGAGGTTTCTGCTGCCATGGCACAAGGGGAGGGGGAAGAAGAGGTGGATGTCAGCTACAACTTTGGCAGTAAGTGTGAGAGTCTGACTCTAAGAAACCATTTCTGCCTCACTGACCAGGCAGCAGCTGTGGAGTTTGATCCCTGTGTGGAGGATGTCTCCGGTCCGAATCATCTCCCTGTGTACCAACACGTAGAGGATCTGTGCAAAGTCCTTGTAGAAATCGCTTTGGAGGATGGAAAGCTTGCGATAAGTCACTCAACCAGACAGAGGGTCATCAGTGCTTGGATCAAGCTTGATCTCCACGATCGCTGGATCCAGCAATTCTACAGTCTTTACACCGCACGGTGGGGCAATGCTCTGTTCGGCGCTTTGACCAGCTGGCCCTGGACAGTGCAAAATCTGCCCAGCCACACACAAATATCATCTCCAGTCACTGTTTCATTAAACATCCTGACAATCACAGTTTTAAGTGTGTTGTCAGAAAGGTGTCGCTCCCCAAGGGTTTGCTAGAGAGCCATGTGCCTCATGTCATTGGATTCCTTGGCTTGAGACGAAGGAGAGGCAGACAAAATTTTTGATTGTTTTGGATTTCTGGTACCGTGTTTACTGACACATCGAAACGTCTGCAGACAGTATATATCTTCAGCCCTCAACTTCATCATCTCCATCAACACAACTCGAGCAAACACACCTCTCTTCATCATCTCTTTTGTTGAATTTTACTTCCCACCTTAGGAACTAAGTGCACAGATTATCCCGCCGTTCATCCTTCTCTGTCGATACTGATACCACTCTCTCTAGGTCCTTTAGGAACTTCCTAGTTGGGGTAAAAACAGAACAAACAAGTGACATTAGATTTAAAATCACGGATTTAAAAATTCAAATCTTGCCCTCAAACGCCATCTGTCTTAGTCCCCAAAACCCCAGTCACTGCTTAACTTTCCCTAAAATGTCAGTCCAGTTTCCCCATCCTCCACCCTCTTTGTCGAATTTAACTAATTTTTAAAATCCTTGTCGTTAAAAGCCAGATCAAGTCCACCTGTGTCCAAGTTTCCCCACGGCCCGAAGAGCTGGGCCTCTGACTTGTTTCTGTTGAGCTTGGTGCCCGACCGTACCAGTCAGTCAGGTCCAATGCTCCTTGCATGGTTAAAACGTCAGTGGCTAAAAGAGGTATGTCGTCCATGTATAAAACACAAGTTGTTGTCAGTCCTCCCTTCCCAGGCAAGTCCAGTCTTTTAATCCATTTGTCCCTTCTCAAGGTCTGTGCCAGTGGCTCAATACAAACCACAGGGACACCCGTCGGACGCCACTGTGGATATTCACAGCTTTGGATAAATGCCCGTTAACTAGAATTCTGCTGACCAGGCGGTTGTACAGCAGTCCCACCCAGGCTATAAAACTAGAAACCCCATTGGTGCGAGATGTGGTCGAATGCTGTTTCTAAATTTCTAAATCTAAATTTAGGACTGCTAGCCGAATGTTTCTGTCTCTCCCGTAACAGATGGAATCTCTGATCAGTATCAAGCTGTCTGTGATCTTCCTCCCTGGCACAGCACATGCTTGATCCTAGTGGATCACGTCCTTTAAAATGGTCCTCATGCACAAATATAAGATTTTACTAAATAGCTTGCAGTCAAAGTTTAAAAGCGTAATGGGTCGCCAGTTTCGTAGGTCATTCGTATCCCTTTTTTGTCCAAGAGTGAAACTATCCCTACCCTAAAACTGTCAGGAAGTCTTTCAAGAGTCTCAAATTCTTTAAAAACAGTCAGTAAGTCATTTGCTAAAATATCCCAAAATGTCACACATTCCAGAGGCAGTCCCTCTACTCCACCTCTTTTAAAACTTTTAAGTGCTTTTTGCATTTCTAAAACAGTAAAGTTTTGGAATGAAATAGGACATTCCTTGTCGTTTGTCTTTTAAAAAAATCTAAGACTTCTTTTAATGTGTTTGTGTGTACCTTTTCATTATATAAATTCCCATAAAAAGATTCAATTTCCTTTTAAAATCCCTTGTGTTGTGCAAAATTCCCTCCCTCCACTTTTTAAAACTGTAATTGTCCCACCTCGTGAAATGATCTTTAAAAGAACTTCTTAAAAGAACACATTTACTTTGAATTGCTGATAAAACTGCCATCTTTTCTTTAACTTTTTTTTATATCTTCGTTAAATAATCAAAACCGTAGTTTAAAAGCCCCCATCATGCAACTCGTTTTCCTATTCTTTTTTTTCTTTTTTTTTTTCCCCTTACCTATCTTTCTTAAAATTGGTCTCGTTCTTGCTTTTACCATCTCCCACCACTGTGCGCGTGAATCATAAAAGTCTTGGAGGGTCTGCCATTGGCTAAACTGCTCCCTATACTTTGACTTCCTTCTCCTCCTCTAAAAGGGAGCAATTCAGCTTCCACAGCCCTCCGCCTACTGTCACACCGGAGGGTACTGAAAGGGTGAATGACAGCATTATGTGGTCAGAAAAGAATAAGGAGGTCAATGTACCATCGGTTGGCAGGAAGTCTTGTGTAAAAACATAATCTTTTCGAGAGGCTCTGGTGCTATCACCACTGAACCTCTCTTTGATGCAGAGTTCTAAAACAGTCAACAAAGTTAAAATCTCTGACTAAACCCTGCAAAAAAAACCCCAATGTCTTAACCTTAAAATCCTCCCCTACCCTCTTCCTGTCCTTTTTTCTTAAAACACAATTAAAATCCCCTTCTACTACTAAGGGGGCCCTACCTAGCGTGTGGGGCTGCAGGTCCTCTAAAAGCTCATACCTGCCGTTCTTTTCCGTAAATCCATACACATTTAAAATGTTAAAATCGTTGGCTAAAAAAGTCAGATTAGCTAAAATTGCCCGCCAGTCCCTCACCACTGTGCTGCCCTTCACCAAGATATTGGAATTGTTGATTAAAATGGCAACACCGTCATTCCTGTTAAAATTGGACCCACTTCCTGTAAAAAAAAAAAAAAGGCAAGCCACATTCTTGCAATAAAAACACATCCGACTTTAAAATTAAGTAAGATAAAATACTCTGTGCTCGTACATTGCTCCTCATGCTTCTCACATTTCTTGTAGAGATGGTGAGAGCCATGAGCTCTATGGTTAAAAAGGTAAGTGACATTTTAAAAAAAACAGCAAAAAAAGAGGCTACAGAGATATAACTAAAATTGTTATGTTATGAAAAACTCTTGTGGCTCCCTTGGTGACGATGTTCTTAGCTGTAAATGCAGAAAAGACACTTCATTTGGGGATTCTGAGGGCCACATAAGCTCCAGATCTTCCAATGAGGAACTATCTGAACGATGCATTACCCTCAGTTTTTTCTTCATGTCAAACAAAGGAGATCCCGCAGGTATTTTCTGCACTTGAGCGTTTGGGAGTGAACAATCCGTTTCACTCTCATTTGAAACTGTTTGTAGAGAGGAATTTGTCTCCTCCTCACCCTCTTTTACTTGCTTTTCCTTCTTTTTTTTTTTTTTTTGGTCTGGGGAGGAGGAGACTTCCTCCCCCACCATGTCTGACTTCGCCCAGTTGGCCACCCCACTTGCTTCTTCCTGTCCCAATCCCTGGGGTTGGTGGGAAGTTTAAATTTAAAACCCCAGGCTCCGCCTCCTTGACTTTTCCATCTTCTATTTTCTCAAGGGTCATTTTGCTTTCCTTCAGTTTGTTGGCAAAACTTTTAGGGCAGTGTCTGTAGAGGTGGTTACACCATCTGCCATTGGTACATTCATCAAAACTGTGACCAATTTCTCTGCCCTTCCCACATGCTAACTCTTGGCATGCTTGGCCAGATGCCCAAACCTTCCACACTTCCTACACAGTTTGGGCATTCCTTGATAGTGTATGTAGCCACTGTTCACTCCCAGCACAATGATTGAAGGCAGATGTTTCAGGCCCTGGTAGCTCACGGCATCTTCCCATTGTATAATGGGAATTCGCCAGGAGCATGTCCAGATGCCGTCTTCATCTAGCACCTTGACCAGCTGGCCTCGAACAGTGCAAAATCTGCCCAGCCACACACAAATATCATCTCCAGTCACTGTTTCATTAAACATCCTGACAATCACAGTTTTAAGTGTGTTGTCAGAAAGTTTCTCCACAGTGAACATGGAGAACTGGGCCTTAACCTTTTTTAAACCTTTGCCAAAAGTCATTTAAAAGGGAAGCAGACTTAAAAAATTAAATTTAATACTTTGTTCTGGGGCAGAGTCCTCAAACAATTCAAATCATCAGGTTTAAAAGCTAGGGTCTTTTGGATCAGCTTCCTGGAAAAGTCCATGCGGGACATTCCCAGGAGCTTCCCCTCAATCTCCTGAAATAAAGTGCACGCTGCACCAGCCTAAAAAACTGCAATAAATACTAAAATAAACAATTAATTAAAAGACCTTACCTTAAAAACTGTTGAAGCCGGAAGCTGCAAAGTCAATATACCTCTCAAAAGTTGGAATCGGCCGCTCTGTCGCGTTCATTTGTCACATAGGGGGACGGGGGGTGGTAGTACCCCGTGGTATCACGTCTTCTAAAACTGTCGACATATGAGTTGCTAAAATTTTACTAAAGCTTACAGTCAAAGTTTAAAAGTGTAGTCTGTCTCCAATTTTAAGTCAAAATAAAGACGATCCCTATCCTAAAACTATCTGGAAGTCTGTCAAGTCTCCAATTCATTAAAACCTGCCAATAAATCGTGTGCTAAAATATCCCAGAATTTGAGATAAAACTCTAGGGGAAGTACATCTGTTTCTGGTGACTTCCCCCTTTTAAAAGTTTTAAAAACTTCCTCTGTTTCTAAAATAGTAAAATCTTGGGATAAGATATTATTTTGGCTGTTGACTTTCTTGACTAAAAAGTATAAAACATCCCTTGCTGTATCCTCGTGTACTTTATTTTTATTTTTTTTCTGTATAAATCCACTCTATCTCTTTTAAGATTTCTTCTGTAGTACTTCCCTCCCACCCTCATACCTTAATTCTAGTTATTGTACCGTGTATACTTTTCTCCTTCTATTTCTTTCTTTACTTCTTAAAATAACACCTTTTAATTTTAATATATAAGGCTGACATTTCTGTTATTTCGTTACTAAAATCAAGACCATTATTTGAAAGATTAAAATACCTTTGTAGTCTTTTCTGCAACCCCATCATGCATCTCATTTCCTTATCCTTTTTGTCTTTCCCTACGTTCATAAACTGTCTTGTCCGGTCTTTTACCATTTCCCACCACTGTGCACGTGTATCGTAAAAGTCTTGGAGGGTCTGCCATTGGCTGAACTGTTCCCTGTATTCGCAAACTACCTTCTCGTCTTCTAAAAGGGAACAGTTCAACTTCCACAGCCCTCCTCCTACCGTCACACCCGTGGGCAGTGCAAGGGTTCAGGACCGCATCATGTGATCACAGAAAAGAGGGGGGTTAATGTAGCATCTGTCGGCAGGCAGTCTCTTGTGAATACATAGTCGATTTGAGAGGCTCTGGTACCATCTAAAGTCACATCAGCGCGAATGTGCGCCTGTGCTTTAAATGGCGCTTTTTGCCCCGCGTGCGCTGATGCTCTCATATGTTGACATTTCCGAACGCCTTCCTACAGATGCTTAATAAAAGCGGGCTTTCCACACAAAAAAGTGCATGTGTCATTAGTATGAGAAAAAGAAATATTTTAACTGTGTCGGGCTTGGATCGGGCTCGGACATAAATATCTTAATACCTGTCGTGCTCGGGTCGGGTTCGGTTACTGCTCTGTCGGACGCGGGCCGGGCTCGGACAGGAAAATGCGGCCCGATCCGCACTCTAGTACCATCACCACTGAACCAGGTGAAGCCCTCCTCTCTCTGATGCAAAGTTTTAAGACAGTCGACTAAGTTAAAATCTTTAACAAGACCCTGTAATAAAACTGTTTTGTCTACTTTAAAATCTTCCCCTGCCCTCTTCCTATCTATTTTAGATAAAACACAATTAAAATTCTCTGTAACAACTAGAGGAGCCCTACCTAACATGTGGGGCTGCAAGTTTTCTAAAGGTTATCTATTTTTTTTTTTCCGTAAAACCATACACATTTAAGACCTTAAAATCTTTGTCTAAAAAAGTCAGATTTGTTAAAATGGCCGCCCGTCCCTCACCACAGCTCAGCCCTTCACCAAGATATTGGTGTTATTTATTAAAATAGAAACACCATCGTTTTTGTTAAGATTGGACCTACTCCAGATGGATTGCCTTGGGGTCCAGAGCTCCTCCCATTCCCTGTAATTTGATTAAAAAGGGCAAACAACATTCTTGTAATAAAAACAGATCTGATTTAAAAGATTTTAAAAAGGCTGAGACTCTGTGCTCTTGTTTTGCTCTTCACACTTCTCACAATGATGGTAGAGATGGTGAGAGCCATGAGCAGTATGGTTAAAAAGGTATAAAATGTTTTTTAAAACAGAAGACAATAAAATACCAAAAATATATACTTTAAAATCATGTTATATCTTGTAACACTTGCCTCTCCTTTTCTCCAGAAAGGCTGGGATCAGGAAGGCAAATGCCGGAAGCCTCAGAGGCCACAGAGAGTGCCTCTCGTGGCTCCTTTGGCGACAATGTTCTCAGCTTGACGTGCAAAAAGGAAACCTCATTTGGGGACTCTAGGTTCCACATTCGCTCCAGATCTTCCAAATGGGAACTATCGAGCTGATGTGCTGCCCCCCAGCTTTTTTTGTTTGTAACAGGGGAGATCCCACAGGTTTTTTTTGCACACGAATGTTTGGGAGTGAACACTCTGTTTCACTCCCACTGGTTTCCTCCGGCCCGTCTGACACCGTCTCCAGGGAGGATGCCGTCTCCTCATCATCTTTTCTGGTGGAGAGGCTTCCTCCCCCTGTTTAGTCCCAAAGATCAACTCCGCCCGTGTGGCCACCCTACTTCCTCCTTCCTTCCCAATTCCTGTGGCTGGCTGGGAATTTGAAATTCCCGCCAAAACCTCAGGGCCCGCCTCCTCTTTCCTTTGTTCGTTTGTTTGCTGCCCATGTGGGGTGGCCATTTTGAGCTTGTTGGCAAAACTTTTAGGGCAATCTCTGTAGAGGTGTTTTAAGTCTCCACAAAGATTGCACCGTCTGCCATTGGTACATTGTTCGAAACTATGTCCAATTTCTTTACACTTCCCGCATACTACTTCTTGGCATGCTTCCACATTTACGGCATAGTTTGGGCATGCCCTGGTAATGGATTTAGTCTCTGTTCTCTCCAAGCACAATCATAGAGGGCAGATGTTTCAGGCCCTGGTAGCTCCCGGCGTCTTCCCATTGTTTTAATGGGGATTCGCCAGGTGCATGTCCAGATACCATCTTCGTCTAGACTGGCCTCGAACTGTGCAAAATCTACCCAGCCACACAAATGTCTTCTCCAGTCACAGTTTCATTGAACATTCTCACAATCATGGTTTTAAGCGTGTTGTCAGACAGTTTCTCCACTGTAAACATAGAGAACTGGGCTTTATCGGAATCAAACCTTTGCCAGAAATCGTTAAGCAGGGAAGCGGTCTTAATGCTCAAATCAAAACTTTGTTCAGGGGCAGAGTTAGCAGGCAGTTAAAATATTGGGGTTTAAATTGTAGAGTCTGTTGGACAAGCTTTCTGGAAAAGTCCATGCAAGACATAGCCAGAATTTTTCCTTCGTCCTCCTTAAATAAAAAACGCACACTGTGGTGCCTCCTCACGCTAGCACGAGGCACCACTAGCATGCTGCATATAAAAACCCAATAAATAAATACAATAAATCACTACAACAAATAGTTTAAAACCATTCCATAAAACCAGTAGATTCCTTGTACAAACGAGTCGTCTCCAAATAAAAGCCACTTGTCGTTTACCTCCTGAAGGGTAGGGGCTCCCTATGACAAGCTACGCACAGGCCCAATATGTCCTGCAAGAGGCGATCGCTGTCTTTACCTTGTGACCAGATATATGATCTTAGCCAAAAGGCTGAGAAGCGATGCCGCTGTGACGCAGCAAGGAGGAAGCCGGAATAGGCGGCTCCACGCTCTGCCGCATTTGTGTCACACAGGGGGACGGGGGGATGGTAGTCCGAGCCAAAGCGGCACAGAAAGATTCTCTGGAGTCTGACAAAAATTGTCTGGAAAACTTGGACAAAACATGTTTCTGGTGGCCCAGATGGCATCCTTGATGACGTTGAGGGTGAGCCAGAGTGAGGTAAATTCCTGTGCTGTCAGGTCCTTCAAGCCCCGACCCACCCCTGGTAGGCACGGGAAATATAGGGGGCCGGTCTTGGCCCATAGGTCCCACGCAGCGCTGCACTCCCAGAGCAGATGTCGGACTGTCTCCAGGGAATTGCACCTGGACCGTGGGCAGAGCGGGTTTTTGGCCATGCCTCTGGAGTGCATGGAGGATCTCACGAGCCACCATCCACACCAAATCCTTGTGTCTGTTCTGGAGAGCAGGGTGAGCCGCGTTCCTCCAAACTTGCTTTGCCTCACCTAAGGTGAGGTCTAGAACTGGACTCACCGTTTCCCGGTCCTGCAAAAAAGAGAGACAAGATGCTTATGCTTAGTTAAAATGGTGACATCCTGATTTTCTAAAACATGTTTCTTTAATAAGTTTTTGATGAAACAATGCTCTTTACGCAAGTTAAGACATCGGGCTTTTCAAGTCTACGGGTAAAATCTTCAGGGTTCTTAGGTAAGACCCCATCCAAAATCTTGTCATGGCTGCCATCTTGTTGTCTACCTACCTTGTTGCATGTGGAGAGCGGTGAAGCGGCTGCCTAAAAACAAGTGGGGGTCTGGGTAGCCTTTCCCGGCCTCTTTTTGACCACTTCTCTCTTCAGTCTTTCCCACTTGGACCCCCACAGGAAATAAAACACAGCGCTCTCTAGGTCCTTTAGGAACTTCCTAGTTGGGGTAAAGACAGAACAAACAAGTGGCATTTAGAGGTAAAATCACCGATTTAAAAATAAAAATCTTGCCCTCAAACGTCACCTGTCTTAGTCCCCAAAACCCAAGTATCTGCTTCACTTTCCCTAAAATGTCAGTCCAGTTTCCCCGTCCTCCACCCTCTTTGTTGAATTTAACTCCTCCTAAATTTTTTCTGTTGAGCTTGGTGCCCCGAGGCCTGACCGTACCAGTCAGTCAGGTCCAAGGACATCCCTGACGGACATGGTTGTGGAGATTCACAGCTTTAGAAAGATGCCCATTTACCAGGATTTTGCTGACTAGATCCATGTACAGCAGCCCCACCCAGGCTGTGAATCTCTCTGGGAACCCCATTTTTTTTTGCAGCACCTGAAGAAGGTACTGGTGCGAGACTCGGTCAAATGCTTTTTCAAAATCTAAATTTAGGACTACT
>JAUCMR010065188.1:0-17315 GCA_032357425.1 Enteromius argenteus | reverse complement strand
ACATATTGTGCCTTTAAAATGCTCGATTTCACATGCTAATTCTTCCAACAGCTCATTAGTGTGTGAGTACAGTAGCTCACCATTACTGTCAGAGAAGTGAATGCATATGAAGTAAAGACCACTTACCTTCCCGTACAGGTCTTTGTGGGCTCCAGCCAGGACCTGCACACATCCTCCAGGTCCCAGAACCAGCGTCTCCTCTTCTTTCCTCTCCTCACCAGGTTTAGGGGGTCTCTTGGGGACACCGGGCTCCAGGTCTTTAATAGCAGAGCGATCTGCACCCAAACCCAGCCCTTTAGGCCTTAACTCATGCTCTATGGGCTTGATATCTCTGACAGGAAATGAGAGAAAGAAAAACAAAGTTATTAGGTTATTTCAAACATGAAACACAAGCAAACACACCTCCCTCACATGTGCATCAGCATCCCACCCCCCTCCTCCCAAAAGAGCAGCCTGTGTGTTTCCATGTTCATATAAGCGAACAGATGGGCCCGTAAGCACAAAAGATTAAGAAGTGTGCAGCCAGTCCACGCCAAAGATTCTGTCTGCCGGCCTGAAATAATTCTTCACTGCATTCGACATGAAATTATAATCTTGTGTCATTAATGTCTCCAGCCAGGACAATAATCCCAACACAAGGACATATGAGTGGAAAATAGTTGCAGAGAGCTAAATATCACGTGCATTAGAAAGCGTTTGTCACTCAAAACTATAAAGACACTGCAGAGGTCAAATATAACACACACTAAAGCAGAAAAGCTGTTTGAGGTCTTTCAACACATGGTCAATGTGACACGGTTTATAATGCTGGACATACAGTATGACTATTAGTGCTATAAAATGATTAATCTCAATTAATCGCATACAAAATAAAAGTTCTTGTTTTTTCATAATATATGTCTGTGTAAATTTACATGAATACACACACACAATATATATTTTGAGAATATATATATTTTTCTAATTTAACACTTACATTTACATTTGAGTCAAGGGCATTTGAAAACAAATAACATTATTTTTTAAATTAATGTTTAAATTTAATTGAAAAAAATAAGTCCTTACTGTTTAAATGTGCGTCCAATTCCCTCCCCTTGCTTCCAGCCCATTCCCTTCAGCATGGCCATCCCATAAGCCTCCACAGGAACACGTTCGTAGTCAGCCTCTGTGGACTGAATCAGACCAGATATCAGCTCTATAGCATATTCAACACACATCTCAAACATCTCCACAGAGAAATCAAGCACTGACTTCCTAAGCAATCAAAACACACTCAGACACAAAACACTAATTAGAAACACACACCTCAACCTACAAAGAAGATGATAATTAAATGAAATATTAGAGCTCTTTTTATGCACTGAAAAAACAAGCACTTTGACAGGCAGAGTAAAATTTACTCATAATGACTCTGAGCGTGTTAAAGCCTAATCAAGCTGTAGCTGGCGCTCTCACAACAATCTACAAGTGATGGACTTGCACTGCAGGAGAAAATGACACTGGAGGTGCGAGGAAGAAAGAGAGAGAGGGAGTTTATGCACAGTAAGCTGTTTGGATGCAGCAGGAGAGTTCTTCATCACTCATTTCATTAGGACACACCCTTATCCTACACACACACACACATATTAAATGCAACAAGAGCACTGCATGTGCAATGACCTTGAACTGCCCTGTGCTGGCACCATTACTGGACAACAGCTCGAGCAGCCGATAGAACACTAATGAGTTTTTATAAAATACACTTCATAAATCAACAACTACAATTGCATTAGAAATCCTCAGCATGTACAAACATACCAGATCTGTAATTAATTTAAACTGAAAGAGATATATATCTGCATACCGTATCAACAACAGTCATATACAGCAAGCACAAAGTGCTGCAGTACCAATAATAGCCCTTGTAAAATAGTTAGGATGCTAAAACGGGATATTTAGATAATTTTTTTAATTAGGCTAGCTCTTTATTAACAACAGAATTTCAAACAAATATTCTTTTGAACTTCTAATTATTATTTTTTTTTTAAATATATATATATTATTCAAAAATAACATTTTAAATCAAAATATTTAACAGTTTTTACTGTATTTTTGATTACATAAATGCACAATCTGTATGATTCTGACTCACACTAATGTCACAGTCCATGTATAGAGCTGAAAACTAGTCAAAGACTAGGCTTTAGCACACTTATTTCCACACTGGATTCATCTTACTTTACAAGATTTTCCCATTTAATTCCATACCACTTGCTACGATAAACTTGACACTAAAATGTATCCCATGTGCAGCATTCTCAGAAATATTTGTAAAAGCCTTTACATGTTTAATAATTTAATAACGTGTAACTTGTACAAAAGCATAATTCCATGCGGAGAAGCAACATTCATTCTGGATGGACTAGCTGAAAAGAGTAAAGGGGCTCTACTTCAGCTAAAACAGGGCTGTTTGTCCTTTCATCCAATGCTTGTGTCAATCATGAACCTACCGACTCAGGTCGCAAATCCACTTTGACTTTGTCTCCATCCTCAAAACCCTCAGGGGCCTGGTTCTGCATGAGAAGAGGAATGGCAAAGTTCGGATCCATCTGTTGTCCATTCTTCCATCTCTCCTGGTGCTTTTGAGACTCTAGTAAATTACATTTAAACAGAAACAGAACATTAGTCTTCATTGAAGCAGATGCTTTTGAGTATAAAACTGACATGCAGCATTTTTACTATGACAGAAAGCGTTCCATCTACAATCTTTTGCTTGCCATTCCAGGTCTATAACCACTAAGCCACATTACAGCCACACTAATTGAGTAATGAGAATTATTGATGATGCATTTAATGTCAAGCATTGCATCAATGAATAACCAGTGGATTTAGATCATTTCATTAGCCCTTGTGAAAAAGAAGTACACTTTAACATACTTTATAAAAAAGATGCTTTATTACAGAAATAAAGAACTTTAAAATAATGTACTCAAATACAAACTGAATGTAATGTGTCCAGACACTGAAGTGCAAGATATTAGAAAGGTTATAGTTTATATTAAATTATTATAGTTTTATTAATCATTTATATTTAATACAATTAGAAAGTGATTTTTGACCCACTTTAGTAAATTTGTGTGGATAATTTCACAATTCTATTGTTTCTGAAACATAGCATTTATGGTAACTAAAATATACTTTTTGTAGAAATAACAAACACTATTTCAGTAGGTCATATCTAAAAAAAATAAATCATTTTTTAATCATATTTGTATTTACAAATTTGAAATATTGAAATAACAATTTGGTAGTTTTAAAATAAATATCATATAACTAAACACTACAGTAGGAAGTATGGTACTTTACATGTCAATATGTTACTTAAGATTTACTAAGATTTTAAGCATACTATAATTTTCATTATATATATATAGTTTTGATAATATCATGGAATTAAAAGGTTACAATTTTGATGTAAAATGATATGAACGTAGTACTCCAGAGTAAACACCACAAATAATTTAACTTCCTGCCAATTTTATATCAGTAAATGAATACACAAGAATGTCTCCTTGGTAGACATCTTAACAGGTTTTTAAACAGCCGAATAGCTAATAATCGACCAACAGACCTTCGATGAGTTCTTTGACGGCTTGAGACTCCACCGTGTCCTGCTGCTCCTGGGACGGATCTCTGGTCTTGTCTTCGCTGCTCTTGTCGCCTCGCTCAGCCTCCTGCCGGTACCAGCGGTTCTTGTGGATCAACGGGATGACCAGCTCCTTCGGTTTCTCAACCAGTTTGGTTCTGTAGAAGTGACAGACACACACAAGAGTTGAAGCACACGGCACATTATGAGATATAAATAATTAATGTAATGTTCCTTTCAATTAGATGATTTGCTAAGCTAGTTAGCTAGCGTTAGCCTTCAACTTACCCTTTAAGTTCTTTCCCTTCGACTTCAACTAAATAATCTCGTTCTTCCGCTTTTGCGGATTTAACCTTGATCAATGTTTTACTAAAACCGAAAGATATTGGACCAGATTTTTTGCCTCCATCATCTTGACTAATATTATTCTTCAGTGATTCACGCTCCTGATGCCGATCCGGCGACGCCATGTTTGTTGTGTGTTGTAGTCGCTGGTAAATGTAGTTTTATTGTACAGACATCTCTATACCCGGAGGGCTCAAAAGACTACAAATCCCATAACGCAACATGTTACGCACGACTATATTTCTTGTTTTTATTTATTTTTTAAATATTTCATAGAAAATACAGAGCTTTACATTAATTAAGCCTAAGGACTTGCTATATTACTTTGTTATTAATATATTAATACATAAATAATGAATATAGTTCTACTCTGTTCAACCAACTCACCTTGCAGTGACCCCTAAGTTAGATGAACTTGGGGAGAAATAGCTGTGGAAAATATAAATCCAAGCATATTTTTTGTAAAAAATATATATTATTATCCTTATAAATGATTATTGTAATAAAAATAATATGCACAAGTTATGTAATGTGTATTTAAAAGCACAATTAATAAATAAATGAATTAATAGATTAATAGATTTATTAATAGATCTGCCATAAAAAGACTATAAGTGAATAAGAAAATAAATATCTTGCTAATGCCTCTTCATAACTGACCCAGAAGGACAAGTTGGAAAAGAACTATTTGTGACAATAGATTGGTGTGACTCTATATTCTTGAAAAAAAAATGCATGTCTACTTTTATTCATCCAGACAGAGTTCTGCTGAAGAAAAAAAGCATTTGTGAACCAGCTTAATTTGGTTTCCTGGTCTTAACTGGTTTATGCTGGTTTCAGATGCTCTCCCAGCCTGACCAGCTGAAAGAAAGCGCCCGAAGTCCATCTAAAACCAGAAGACAGGTCAATCTTGGAAATCACCAAACCATCTGGTTCGAGCTGGTTTAGATGGAAGAGGGTGGTAAAATACACTTTCACACTAGTTTCCCAACTCACTTCCCACCTAAATCCTCCCATTTGACCTGTCTACATCTCTTTTCCCTGACCTGAGGTGCTTTAACAAAACCGGCAAACTACCTGGTTCGTTTACACAAGGGGCGGTTCTTCCCTTATATCTTTCCCTCCCCTCAGCGCCTCCAATATCGCTTCTTACTCTTATTACAGTGTTCTTTTCTTATTGCCCGCGCCTGGGAATATTGGAGCGTGCGCTGGACGCGATTTGGACCGCTGACACGCATCGTTTCCCGCAGCATGCCTTCACGGACATCCGCGACACTGTCCTCCGGTTCATAATCGATACTGTCGCCGTGTTCTGCTTATCGAGCGCTGCGAGGAGCCAGACTCAGCAGAACCGCTGCAATGTAACGGATCAGCGCATTTATTCAGAAAGTCAAACAATTACGCGGATTAAAACGCCTCGGGACACGATGAAGAGAAAGCGATAACTATGAAGGTAAGATTTTGGCTCTGGCATTGATTGCTATCGGACGTGTTGCTGTGTGGAAATCACTCACGGTGCAGCTAATGTCAAGAAAAAAAAAAAAGCTATTCAGTTTGTTCCGGACACAAGTTATCTCTGGCCTGAACGCCACAGTCCAATGACAGTGGCTGTTGTTTTGGAGTGTCTACAACCAAGTGGAAACGAGCTGTCCGATGTGCGGTTTTTTTTTCTCCCTGTGTTTTTTTTTCCTGGCAGATCATCACGGGTCCCGTTCCCAGCTGAACACACACTGAACGCACACGCGTCTGGCGCGCATCTCGTCTGCGTGCTGATAGCGCTCTCTCCAGACAACAGCGTTTAGAAGTCGTAGAAAGTTATAGATATTCAGCATCCCTGCGAGTGTTTAACATTTAGGAATTATTTTTAGGACTTTGACCGTCGGGGTCAAATCTAGGCTTTTATCAATGTATATAGACGCGTTCAAACGGATGATTTTTGAACGACTGAACTGTTTGAAAAGAATGTGTGTGTGTCAGCGGCAGTGCAGGTGAGTGTTTTCTGCTAAATATCCGTGTTGTCTGATGTTTGGACTGTAAATGTGGGTGTGGGAGAGACGAGAGATAGAAAGATATACATCTCTTAGTTCTGATCCATTTTCATTTAATTTACAAACTTAATATCTATCTATATATCTAGACTTTTTTATATTTAGACTCTCAAGTCATTTGTTCACCTTGAGAAATTTTCCTTGTTTAGTTTTTTGTTTGTTTTATCTTTAAATTATGCTTGATCAAGTAAAAATATAACTTGTTTGTATAAATTTGTTCTCTGATACATGTGGACTTTTGCTTTAATATAAATTTAAACTATTTATTTATTTGAAAAAATAATAAATTATTAAATTAATAAATAATAAAATATCTATTATGAATTATTATGAATGATATAGTTTATTTTATATTTATAGTTTATTTTATATTTATTTTATAAATAAAAAAAACTGCATATTAGGGTACACATACCCCATTACTTTTAAAATATATGGTTTGAATCCAATTCATCAAACAATTAAATCATTTATTTGTATACTTTATTATAATATATAAATAAGTGTATACTTATTTTAAAGTATTATAATATATCTGTGTATCGTATATATTACAATAATCGTATATAATACAATAATTCAGTGATAATAAATCAAGAATTCAATCTCAATTTTGAGATGCACATGCTGAATTTATGTAGCTTGTTTATTTGTTTGTTTGTTTTCACACACATAAAAATTCCTTGTTGATACTGTAAATCTGTTAGATTTAACTGTCTTGCATGTCATCAGCTTGATATGTGACTTCGCATTTCATCATGTTTAAAAGGCTTTAGAAGTGCATGCATGTGTGAAAATGTTTATATAACTTTGAACGGCAGTCATTTGTATGTGACTGGTGTACGTGCCAAAGAAACAAGCAGAGAGATGCTGAGTTGGTGAGGTGTGTGTGTGTTTGGGTGTGTCTGTCCTGATGTGCTACTGAAATAATGAATGTTGTGACCCCAGACTTCACAACAGTGCATTGCTGAAGGCTCAGGGTGCAGTCAAGGTTATCCAACGGTTATGAATCATTCATTAATATGAGAAAGAGAGAGGGAGAAAGAGACAGAAGTCTGAAGAAAGCAACAATTGCAATATTCCCTATATCTCCCAAACCCCTGAGAACCACTCACTTCACGCTACAGGCTGTGTGTATGTGTGTGTGAACATATAGTTGTGTGTGTACAAATGCTAGCCTTTCCTCACCTTCTCAATTTCAGCTAAATTATCAATCCAACTTCTGGCCAATTACTTATAATCGTCTTATTGAGGCTGTCTGAATGTTCATCTGATAGCTGAGCGTCTGCTAATGAGACGATTCTGATCCTCTGTGCAGAGCATGTATTGTGCGCGCTTGTTAATTGTGTGATTATATGCACAGTCCACACCTCACTTCATGCATATTCAAGGTGATGTGTAGAAGGTGTGGTTGAAGGAGAGAGAGATGTGAGGATGCTGCAGTTTACCCTTGCTGTGTAGGACAACACTGCAAGACAATTCTGCTACTTTGAGCTCACTGTTTGCATTGCAATACCATCACTATCTGCTAATCTGTTTCAGCTTATTCAGTCTCAGATGTGTAATGGAATCGATATTGGAGTCATGTTATGTGAGAAACTGTGAAGGTCATTCATAAAGGAAGTGATGTGTTGAAGTTGTTAATAAAACATAAAAGATTATTTGATAACGTTTTCAGATTCATATTTGTTTTAAAAAAAATTCATTTATTCCTTTGTAATCAATTGTGAAATTTGCTAGTGATTTCTGAAGGAAAATTGACTTTGAACCAGTGTTTTACAAGTAGTTCATCCAGAATTGATATTCTGTCATGTTCTAACCCATGTGTTTTTATTTTACTTCCTTTTTTCCTTAAAACACAAATGGAGATACTTTGAAGAGTGTTTATACTGCTCTGTTCCGTAACTAAAACATGCAGTCACCAGAGACTGTTAAGTTTGCTAATATCTTTTATTGTTTCTTAGAAAAATAGTCATGTGGTGTGAGAAAAAAGCAATCAAACCAAAAAACCCCCCAGGAAATTATTTTATAGAGGGGACTCCAGCAGACCCTCAAGCCTCCTAAAATATTCGATTTACTGGTCTTTTTTATGATAAGCCGTATTATTAAAATATGTGGTGCGACTCTCCATAAATAAAAAAAAACAAAACAAAACAAAACAAAAAAAAAATATATATATATACATACACACATATATATATATATATATATATATATATAGTATATATATTTTACATGTTTTATTGTGATCAAATTTTTTAAATAATATAATATTTCAAACTAATAGAACTAATAATATTAAAACTATTGTTAAAATAATAAATAAGATGTTTAAACTGACATTTTTAATGTGTAAAAATATGTTATTACTCTTAACACTTTACAATAAGGTGTCATTTGTTAACATTAACAAACATTGAACAATATGTTAATGCTGTAGAACTATTATTCATTCTTAGATCATGGTAACAAATGCAGTTAACTAATGTTAACTAATGAACCTTAAAGTGTTACCTGTATTACTTTTTACTTACGTGTGACATTTTTAAAGTTAATAAATGTAATACTTTCTTGAAAGTGGTATAAAGGTTTTCAAAACCATACGAAACCCACATTAATAGAAAAAGTACTTTTATAAGAACTTGACACTGGAACTTTAAATTTTTGATGTCTTTATCATGGACACTCATATATATTGTCCCAACTGTTTCATAATGACTTTAAAAAATGAAAAAAAGAGTATATGATGAGAGGCTATTTACACTAAATGAATGTAGCATATTACTTAATGATAGATGGTATTTACACTAAATGCAAATAGCTGTAGATTCTATTTACACTATGTAAAAATAGCAGGATTTTCTACTATTTATGCTTCTTATTGCAAAAAGTGGCAATTATCTGCACCTTGGTATTGTAGTACATTATGAAAACAGTTTGCAATATTGAGTGCAAATTCTAATTTTAATTTAACTTGTTAGATGGATGCCACTTTATTGGAACAATAAAGCCCCCCTAACCCTATCCAGTACTTTATTTTCTTTGAAATTATTTTTATGAACAAAAAAAATTGCTTTTCCGATGTGATATGAGACTTAAAAAGGCAGCAGAATGAGTTCAGCAAAAGGCTCAATCATGTCAAAAATATCACATTTAACGCTTTACCATCTACGCCACTAAAGTTGTTAGTAAGCAATCGTTTATCATTTAGTGCTGACTAGCCCAATCAAACGTTGGTGGGTGGAGTTAGTGTCCGTTAACAAGGACACTCCAATAGAATAATGGTGCAAGATAACAATCCCTTACCCAAAGGCCAAAAAAGTATTGTAAAGCTATCAAAACACTCCAATCAATGAACCAAACTGTTTGAACACTTAAATCTTGACTTGGGTCAGTGAAGTGTGGCGCAATTGAGATTGTATTGTTCTTTATCTTCCCACCTTTTAACCTAAGAGTCAATACCTGGACCATAGTTCCTCTCGCTTCATTATCCAGACTAAATGGACCTTGACATATCTGTTGCTTGGAACAACACAAATATAAATCTGAACGGTGATGGATCGGTCCCCGTTATATGGATATTGATAGCAGGTAGGGCATAAGTGTGCCGCTGTTGAATTGTTAGAAGAGAAGTGCACACAGCCTTGAGCTGGAGGCTGCACTGAGGAGGAGAGAGGGAGGGCTGCAGGATCAATATCAGTGAGGAGGAGAAGACAGGCTTGAGGAGGGAGAAACAGAGGGGTAAGGGACCGAAGAGGGATGAGGAGGCGGGGCGAAAGGAGAGAAAAGGAGGCTGGTGGAGAGAGAGAGAGCTCAGAAGGGAGCGATGGAGGGTCACCTTCAGCGATGGCATCTGATTCAGCACAATCTTTCCCACTCGGGTTACTGCACTGTGACCTGCTCGAGCATGCTGGGACTCTTTGAGGCCAAGCCTCTCTTCCTGTTTTATTTTCCGTCTCTTTTCATCCCTCTGACTGTTTCTCCTTTGACCCTTCATCTATACAAACTCAATCTCCTCTTATTTTTGTCCTTCTGGTACTTCTACACACAACTCAGGGTTTATGATATGTGAGGGTTTTATTTTCTTCAATATCATGTCATTGTCATCATCTAGCTTTAGAGTCTTTAGTCATGTCACAATATACCTAGACTTTTTTTCTTTTCTTATGTTTGGGTCATTTTTCATCTCCCTTAACATCTTGGTTTTTCTCTGGCTCTATCTCTGTAGACAATCACCACTCCCACACAAGCATTTTGCTCCGTCATACTTTTGTTTTGGGTCTTTGCACATCATGCAGAGACAATTATGCTTTATCTCTGACAATAAAAGCCTTTCGACAAAGAAAAAACACAATTAAAAGCTTTCAGGCATGTCGTTTTGCATTGTCACTTTTGATCTATGACTGAATCTTTGCTGTATTTTTCCATCCATTTTTGGGACAGATCATTTTTTGTAAAGAAACGTCAGCGCTTTTGACAGTAAACTACCATTTAAGATATTTTTTTTAATACTTATTAAAAAATACATATTTGTATTTTAAATAAATAAATAATTATTTCATCGAGGAAATTGATCAGACTGACCGTGAAGACGTTTATAGTTTATAGACATTTATATGAAAGATTTTCAAATAAATGCTGCTCTTAAATGTACTTTTCATCGAAGAACCCCCCAAAAATGAACTTTTTTAACATTAATAATAATAATGTTTTTTTGTGCACCAAATCAGTATATTAGAAAGATTTCTAAAGGATCATGTGACACTGAAGATGAGTAATGATGCTGAAATATTAGCTTTGCCATCACAGAAATAAATTAGATGTTAAAATATATGTATATATATAATAGAAAACAGCTATTTTAAATTATAATATTTCACAATATTACTGTTTTTAATGTGTTTTGTAATTAAATAAATGCAGCCTTGGTGACCATAATGAGCATCTTTCAAAAACATAAAAAATTATTTTATGATTTTATGTACCCTTATTAAATTTATAGTAGCACGTTTATTCCCTACCCTGATTGCATTGAGTTTCATGGGTATTAAGTGTGTGTAAATGTGTGTGTAGGCTGGGTTTTGGGAATGTTTGGTGTGTGTTTTTCAGCCCACTCACATTTAATCTTTTATTTTTAAATCTGTCACGGCTGTCCATGTGTCTGCTACACTAGTGGCCCAGATTTGGGCAGGATTGAGCATCACGGAGTTTAATGCAGCTCGTGTCTGAGAGTGTGGGAGAGTGATTAGATGCGAGATGTGTTACTATCCAGACGTTCTTCTATAGGCTGGGTGGATGCTCAGGTTCGTTTGGAGGTCGTTTGTAATTTAAGATGCATGGGCTGGCTGGCCTCCAGCAAGTCTCTCCATGGAGGGTGATGTAAGATTAGGGTCGGAGCAGTCAAAAACAGGTTAGGACTGGGAAAGGGTGACATAACTGCTTAAATGCAAGTTATTAAATGTATTAGACTATGCCAAAACCTAAACTATTCTTCCTAGTAATGCGTTGGTCTCCTGTGCACAGTGTATTTTGATGTGAAGTGAAATTATTGTGGTAAGCGGAAAATTCAAAGTAATCCATTCAGAAATCTAAATCTGATTACCAATTATTTTAACTAACTGAATACAATTACTCATATTTTGTATTTTAAATGTGTTTAACCTTTCCGTTGTGTTAACGCATTCTGTTATTTCTCAGCCATAATCATAACTTGACGGCAACTAGAATATTTCGACAACAGCATGATTTTTCTTGATGCTACTTATATCATTAGTTTAAGTTTGAGATCACTGTCAGTGCAAAATAATAATAAAAAAGTCACTTTAAATGTTTTACCATTTTACATTTTGTAAAAATTTACTGTTGTAGCTTTAGGACCCTGTGCAAAATCTGTATTACATTGTAAAAGTTTCACAAAGCAAATTTTTGTGCTGAAATGTGGCACAAGTATGCTGTTTCTGTGCTATTGTCACTTAGCAGAATTACAAAAATAAGGTATATTTTTAAACAACCTTTGCGAAGACCCCTTTATAATCATAAAGCCCTTACAGTTATTTTTATGCTTATAATATCTTAATATTTTATCTGTGGCTTGACAGTAAAGCTTACTTCTTTTCTTGAGAAGAAACTGCAAGTTTGGCATCTTTACTGAAACCCAAACATTTCATTAAATTTCTCTGTTTTATGCTTTATCTCATTGTCTGTCTCTGCATATTTTAGTCTTAGAATTTTAAGTGTCACGCTTCTTTAACCAAGTCTTAATTTCTTTTCCCATGGTCCCAAACTGACTAAACACCCTCTGACTCAGCCTGCTACAGTAGCCACGCCCCCAACTTTCGCCATTGGTTGAGCTGGAAATACAGACGGATCTGCCCATATGCAAACGTGCTATAAGTGCATACACTTTATTAATCTCAGCCTCAGACATCATGACCACGGAGTACTGGCTAAACGTCAGATGCATATGGCATACAAAAGTGGAAACACTTCAGGAATTTCGAAGTCATTAGATTGGTTGAATTATACAGGATTTCCAGGAGACGTGTGTATCAAGTTGCCTTTACGCCAAACTACCTTGCGAAAGATGAAAGCCTTCATGTTTACAACTGTGACGACGAGCTCTTATCAGAACCAACTAAACGCTGGATTTTTAAAAGTATGTGAAATATTAAAAATTTGTGGCATATAATCTTTAAAATAAGTCAGAGAATTTTACACACTGGTCTGTTATTGTGGCAACATTTCCATGCCCCTAAACGTGGCGCTGAATGAAACAAACTGTGGTTGGATGCTACCATGGATTCTAGACCTTTAACCTGTAGTTATGAAATAAGCAGAGCATTGGTGACTTTTTATTCGCCATGCACCTCAACACCATATCTGTGACTTTACCTGGTCTTATACTTCATGGCTGAGTTGCTGCTGTTCCTAAATGCTTCCACTTTGCAGTAAGCTGGGATAAAATTTAACCGACAAGTTGCAAAGGTGCCACGGCCTCCTAATCTATGCCTTATAGCAATATCACGTTTGATATAGTGCATTAGGCTATATTTTAAATTCCTTTATTGGTGAGTGGGCCGCTGTATGTTTTGATGATGCTTGAGAGGCTCAAGGGGAGATAAATAAATCTCATAAAGTATATTGTTTCCAAACTCTTTTTAAAAGCACGCTACAGTGAATTTCTTTACACAAGGGTAAGCATAATTGATGTGTAAATTTGGGCAATCATGTATTTTCAAATATCTTCAAATATACTATTAATATTTTGGACCCTTGTAATATAAGATATCAAGAAACCAAGCAAAACTTTATTGGACCGTTGGTCTCAGGATTCTGTGAAGGAAAGTAAATTCCCCTTTAAGTCATTATGTAGAGTTGTCATGCTTACCAACACTAATACAACAAGGACAAGAGGTTGATAACCGAGTAATCTGTTTCCTCACAGACTTTGTAAAGGAGAAACCTGCAAGGTGAAATGCAAAGATTTGTTTCCTTTGTCTTCCTCACTTTTGTCCCCAGCCTGCATAACAATCAGTCCGCCCAGACACAGATGTGTATTTCACATTGAGTGATATTCCTATTAGAGCAAGGTGTTTCTCATAACAATGAGGTGCTTTTCCAGCTTTGACTGGAATAAATGATCTAGATTGTTGAGTAGAAGCTATCTCTGCATGTTTATAAGATTAATCAGATCATACAGGTGCAGTCTTCACCTTACAGCTCTTGTTTATGTCTGTTAAGATAGATGTCATGCGGCAGATACCTTACTGTTTCACCTGCTGGGGTTTGTTGCTGACAGAGATGTGTTATTGTTTTATGTCTTGGTGGATAGTTGTATTTCTATGCATTATATCATTATGAAATTAGTTTTTGACAACATTTGTGGTTTAATGCAATACATCTTAATTCTGTCTTAGTTGCTGTCTGTTTGTCTCTCATTTTCAAACATTCTTTGCACTCTTTGATTGATTGACTGTGGAATTCAATTAGACACTCTTGTAATTGAGTCATTTTGTTTACTCTCTTCTCTTTAGTTTCATAATTTGGGCACGTCTCAGTTGAGACTACAGTTTATTGTTGGCGCTGGCTCCATGATTTGCTGAATGGCTTTGACCCTTTTGTTTCCTGAAGTAATATTTATACCAAAATATGCAGCTATAATAATACAGGTGGTAAATAGAAGGTCAGAGGATGACTTGATGTTTATCATTAATGACCTTTAAATAAAAAAATGGCTGATAAACATGTTCAGAACACCAACTTGTGACACTAAAAAACATTAACTGACAACAAACAAAAAAAATAATATATGTATAACTGATAAACCATATATATATTTAAGAAATGAATCATATATATTGTTCACAAAAGTAATATTTTACTGAAAAAACGTATGTTGTACACACATTGCCTTGTTAAATCTACAGTAGAAAATAATCATGTAATTCATGTCCATCATTAATTCCTATTTTTAACAGCTTTCAGTGCAGGTTCATAGAAGTATTACTCAAGCCTCAAATAACTAGCCTCCAGTTTTTTAATTACATTATCATTAAATGTTATGAATCTTTGCTGTTTTATTTCATTTTTTTTTATCTTTCTCTCTGAGAGGCGTCTGAACTGATAAATCTCTTTATTGCTTTAGTCACCTTCTAATTAGTGTCACAAGCCTGGAGCCTCTGTTTATCTACACTGGCCAAAAGAAGTTAAAGTTATCTTTATTTTTTTATCTCTCTGTGTCCTTTGGGTGTTCATAATAATGAAAGTGCCTTGAAATGGCTTGTATTTCCATCTAACCAAGGCTTACCTTTCTACAATTTTAAAAGTTTAAAGGAATAGTTCACCCAAAAATGAAAAATAGCTGAAATTTACTCACTCTCAGGCTATTCTAAATGTAAATGAGTTTGTTTCTTCATTGGAACAGATTTGGAACAAATGTAGTATTACACTCGAAGAACCATTTTTGGTTCTTTAAAGAGCCACCTTTTTTTACCTTTTCATAATCTGAAGAACCTTCTTTTGTGAAACAAAAAGGTTCTTCAGACATTAAAGGTTCTTAATGGAACCATCTGGACAAAAAAGGTTCTTCTATAATATCGGGAAGTAGCTTCATTTTTAAGAGTGTACTGTACATCACTTGCTCAGCAATGTATCCTCTGTAGTGAATGGGTGCCGTCAGAATGAGAGTTCAAATGGCTGATGAAAACATCACATTAATCCACAAGTTATCCACTATCAATGATAGTCAATAAGTAATTGACTATCATTGAACAGTTATCATTGTGTGAATTGAAAAACTGTATGTTTGTGACTTGTAAACAAGTCCAAGGCATTTTAACTTTAAACTGTTGTTTCTGGCCAAAATATGAGTCCATAATCCATGATAACACTTTCTCCAATTAAAAAGTTCATGATCTGTTGTCTTTTCACATCAAAATCCAACATAATATTAGTTTAGAACTGTTTTGGACTTGATCTTTACCTATTTCTCGTCTGAGTCAGCATTTAACTTCAAGACATTAACTGCTGGATTGGAATCGTGTGGATTATTTGTGGATTGTTGTGTTGTTTTATCAGCTGTTTGAAATCTCATTTCACCCATTCACTGCAGAGGATCCATTGGTGAGAATGTGATGTAATTGTAAATTTCTCCAAATCTGTTGTGGTGAAGAAACAAGCTCATCTACATTTTGAATGTCCTGAGGTTGAGTAAATTTCAAGCACATTTTCATAATTGGGTGAACTATTTCTTTAATGATTTCCATCCAGAAAAGCCTGCATTCCAAAGATGCTTTTCTTTGAACACCTACAATGTGACACTTAAACACTTCCTGTGATAATGAATTCAGCAGTCTCTAAAAAGGCAGGGGCCCAGGGTAAGGTCAGCTATGATAATGAATACAGAGATGAACATGCATTGTTCCACATTCTGACCACGAGCAGACACACAGCGCCCCATCACATAACTCTATACTAGTTTTGTTGGCACATGGAATATATAGCCTATAGGATTAGTTATTCATGTTGCATGAATGAGATGCCATGGGTGTTCCTGGAATAAAGATTGATCCAAAAATAGGCCTTATGAGGAAACAGATATATTTAGAGAGAAAACAACAATGGCGGTAGATGTGACAGATTGTTTTGCTCCGGGACTGTATGGAATTTCACTGGTGAGCCATCCTAGCAGAACAGAGATGTGAAAACGGATATGGGGTGGTCAGCTCTTTCCTGACCTTAAGGGTCAGCATTTTCAACACTACATGTAAAATATGCAGTATCGTCATACAGCCACCAGCGTTTCTAGTTCAGCTAGTTGAAATAGATGTAACAAAACAGCTTTTCTAAAGCAGAATATCTGCTGAATGGAAAGTATACAACATTCCATACTAATAATCACATTATTTGTAATTGTCAGATTAAATATGCCAATATCGGTTATGATAATGAAAATAAATGTATACATGTATGCATCAAATATATTTATGTCCCCTAGAGAAAGATCAAAATGCTCTTTATATTTGTAGCAATGACAAGGAGGCTTTTCATCTCCAGAGACACAGAGATTCAACCTTTGAATATAGATGCATCTAATGCCGCTGAGCAAGGTTGACAGTCTAGAGCATGAAGATGTGTAGCTATATAAACAGAACCTTCGCTCTGTGTGTGTGTCTGACAGCACGAGACGTCTCAAACCAACCAGACTTGACAGTTTGTCTCGCACAAAGACACCTCTAGACATTTGAGTGTGTAGCTAGGAGTACATTTGCTTGATCTTGCCACATATACAACACATAGATGGACACTGTTGGGCTGCTATCTATCTATCTATCTATCTATCTGTCTGTCTGTCTGTCTGTCTGTGTGAAAACTAAATTACAGTTTTTCCCAATTGCTTGGCTCAATTCTCACATGAAAATTGTATTTTTCAAAACAATAAGTTCAGATCTTTGAACAATTAGCTTCTTGTTCACGTCATATTGGAATTTCTTATTTATTTCGAGCAAATTGCGAATGCTTTGGCACATGTGTGCAAACAGTAAGTACAATTGTCTGCAGTTTGCACAATAACATGCATATGGCTTGTTGATCCAAACTGATGAGACAATTCTCACTTAAACTGTCAAACTCTTCACAACTTCTCAATCATTTTTCATCGTGTAAGCCATCACATTCAAAACGATCCAATCAATTATAAAAAATTGGTAAACACGCATGTATATTCCATAAATATCTGACATTGACATTGTTTGTAATGTCTGTAAAACTGCCAAATGACATCAACCATTTAGTTTTTC
>JAUCMR010065169.1:0-17316 GCA_032357425.1 Enteromius argenteus | reverse complement strand
CACTGAGGAGCTGCGCAAATCCACGCTGATAATGAACATGATTTTGGACAGCTCGTCAGTGAACAATATCTGTGTGTAGTACTGTATATATGGCTCAATGTGAAATCACGCACCTGATGGCATTTACCGCTGATTACAGGACCAGCAATACATATTGGCCGAGCATTATCGGTGAATCAGTAGAAGTTATTCTGAATTACGTATAAAGATATATTTATGTCCTGCTATATTGCACATATTTTGTTTTTTTTATTATAAATGTCATAAAACATTACAATCAGTTCACACTTTTATAGTTTGTTCTATAAAAGTGTGTATTATTGTATTATTAGTGTATTAGTGTATTATTTCAGTAGTTCCTGTAAACACTCAAGTATGCAAAAGTGTACTTCTTTTTCACCAGGGATGTCTCAATCGCATCCCTTTCTGCCCATAATTTTCTGTCCTCTCTCTACTGTCCTGTTAATAGCCTATAAATCAAGGAAAACTAAGCAAGGTTTATTGTATTAAACTGTGTTTGTTATTGTTCTGAAGATGGCACATGCTTCAGATGCTATGGTAAAAATGATATCCAGTCATTATAAAAGAACTGCCAAGGCAGCATCCCATGAACCTGGGGGCCAGTGTAATGTCAAGTCTACAAACAGGTGACACAGACTGACCTTGCATTCATGCCCTACCTTTTCCTCTGTCCTCACATGGATTAACACTGTTACCTTCACTTTCAGATATCCGCTCAATAAGAGCTGCTGTCCATCCTCCACTGTAAGTCAATTAGAAAGAACACAGTATTTGTAATGTCAAGTCAACACATCTACCCTGTTGGAAAAGAAACAGCATATGCTAGTTGGGTATGTTTTGGAAGCATGCTTAGGACCAGCTCAAACAAGCTGCCATGCTTTAAAACATACCTAAGAAGCATATGCTGTTTTTATTAACAGGGTAGTTACATTTGTGATGCAAACTTACAATTTCTCTTGCGCATTGTGTTACAGGAGAAAACTGCTGCCAGGAGTTCAAGTTTACCCAAAACACGAGACAAATCCAAGGAGTTCCAGCAGATAGAGTATCCCATTTTACTGACTTCAATTCCTTAAACTACGGATATTTAGTTTGAAAATATATTTTATAATCACTGAATATATTGTGTTTGGTCCCTTCAGGGATGTTTATTCATTTACAGAAGACACTCCAAAAATAAGTGTGGTAAGTACACCAATAGCTCTGAATGGAAACAAAACAAATATCATAAATAATATAAATAGTATTTACAATATTTAAAAACATAATAATAAACTTAATTAGTTTTTCATTTTGACCTCTTTAGAGAAAGAAATCCTCTGATACATCCAGAGTGGAAAGCAGGTAATTCTGTTAATTTATAAAAACAGCCCCCTCTAGTGTTGAACAATACAATAACACTGTATTTGTGAACATCTGACTGCTTGTTAATACATGTATTTTATTGCATTTTTATATTGCATTTTCTCTTTTAGTCCACTAAGTAATCCTCAGCCTCTCTCCAAGTCTGCTAAAAGATGTCAGCTTTCAAAGGTTTCACATTTAATTATTTGTGGGATGGACACTTCGCTTTTGTTGATAAAATATAGGCCTATCACAAAAATATATGTATATATAACCGGTTGTGCTATAATCTATCCAAGGCAAATGAGAAGAAAAAGCTGTTCAGTGATACGGACACAGACAACATGACAGAGATTAGCTGGTTAAACTCAGCCAACAGGAAACCCAAGCCCAAAGTGGCAGACTACAGCAGGCAGCCGGTTAAACCCATCTTTCCACCAGCTGACGCTGCATGTATGCTACACCAATCTCTTACATCAACTGCTGTTTTGAACGCTTATTTGTCATCTGCAGAATTTAACTCTACAGTACAGATGGGTGGCTTCTTTTTAAGGGCTTCACACAATTGATTGATAACTACTTTTTCTCTCTTTTTCGCATCCTTCTGTATGTTAATCTCTTACACTATCATTTTGTTTCAGTTAAATCACCGTATACACCTTTGCTTTCACCAAAACCAGTGAAAGAACAAATCAAGCCAAAACGGGTAAAAACAATTTTGTAAAAACAAAATCTTTTAATAGTCATGTGTACAGTAATTATTCAATTTTCTATTGAATTGGGTGAATAATAGAAGAGACAGAAGAAAATGGCTGAACAGGAGGATAAAAGACAGCCAAGCATCAATAATAAGAAAGCCACAGGACGACCTCAAAGAGCTGCAGCCATGACCAGAACCTACAGAGAGACGTCTGACTCAGATAACCAGTCCAGTCTGTCAGAGAGCGAAAAAGCACCACCCCCTAAGGCATGTGATCTTCAGTAGTTGTAAATGCCTTTATTTGAATTCTTGAGGGTCTAGACAGACTAATCATAATGGTCTTTGTCTTTTCGGAATAGAAAAAAGCAGTTGGGCGCGCAGCAACGTTTCAGCAGACTGTCTCAGCTCGAGCCACAAAACAAGGGCAAAAAAAAGAGAAAACCTCTGTAGACGTAGGCAAACTACAAAATGAGAAGAACGTACAAAAAAAGGCAGATAAAGTGATTGCAAAGATTCTCGGAGGTCAAAGGAATGATAAAGGCAAGAAGATGTGTAATGCAGAGCATCTTACAGTGAAGAAGACGTCATCTGCTCAGGGGTCAGCCAGAAGGCAGAAGGAATCTTGGGCTGCAAGATTATCTTCCACATTCGCCTCGCCTCCCTCCGTTGAGAAGATGAGATGTAAGAATTAAAGTGCTTTACATTTGCTATTTGTATTTGTGTAAATGTATGGCTGTCAATTAGAATGTTTATTTGCAAAATATATGTTAAATTCAGGGGCATTAATAATTGTGTTAATTATTGGCTTTGGTATAAAAACAACATCTTGTCTAAGTGCTGTGTAAATTATATTTTATTTTTCTCTGTAGCTGGCGAAAAACTAACAACCAACTTGAGATCCAATGCTACGCCTCTCCGTTCTCTCTCCATCTCTCCAATCGAAGCAGACTCTTCTCCACTACAGCCTCTCGAATCTCTCAAAGCCTCCTCTCTCTGTAAAACCCCAGGGAATAAAGCTGCTGTGAAACGGCCATCTCGCACCATAACACCTGTTTCCACAACCTCGAGAGGCTCTAAGCGAATTCCACCTGCTGCACAGGTAAACAGGAAACACAGAGCATGTTTTCAAATCACACTGATGGAAAATTTCAAGTACTAATGGGCTACATTACAGTTCTCAAGGCTCATTCATTGTTAGTTCTGATCATAAAGTTGTCTCAAAACATATCTGGCATTTGGCGTCTGCTTAAAAAAGTTAAACGCTAAATAAAGAGCTAACTTATTATTTCTGTTATTTTGATGTTCACTACTGTTCAAAAGTTTGAGATTTGGTTTTATTACATTTATTCAGCAAGTATGCAAAAATGTATCATACGTGACAGTAAGTACAGTATTTTAGAGTGATTTCTGATGGATCGTGTGACACTGAAGAGTAATGATGCTGGAAATTCAGACAGAAATCATTTTTATAATATTTCACAATATTACTGATATTTAGAGATTTTTTTACTGATTTTTAATGTTTTATTAAGTGTGCTTTTGCTATAGTATACTTCTGTCTCTATTTAAAAGGAATGCTACTTGGGTTGATATTTTACAGTGTAATACAATTACATTAATACATTTTAAGTGTGGTTTAAGTTTCCAGATGTTTTGTGGGGCCAATATAGGTAGAAATAAAAGTGTAATTTCATTATGTAGCGGGAATTTTCACTACAACGTAGGGGTACAATTATATTTTATATTGTATCTTGGATGACTAGGAAATGACAAGATCTAGGTCTTCAACCCCTAGTACATTTAATTCCTATACTTATATATTTAAGTACGGTTTTACCTGCCTTGCTTAGTATACTACTGTCTTCTGTTGTAGTGACTGATGAGGATTGGGGCTCTGGAGTTTATTAATGTACAGGGTAGCTCCCAGAGTAAAAACAGTAATATTAACCCTTCTTCCCCTCTATCAGCCCCCAAGACAGGAAGAATGCCCCTACTCCAAGATGACAAAGCTTTGGTTTATTTTTACAGTGTTTAGTAGGCAAAAAGAAAGCACAAGATAAACAGAGAAGAAAGGACCACAAATAAACTGTTTTCTTGTGAATTGGCCAATGGCAAAATAGGAACACCTCCACATTTGTATTAGTCTTTATTTTAGCATAAACATGTTGTATTTGTCATTACCTCTCTGATCAAAGGATTAATACATTTATGTAATGCATAACTCCCACAGGTTGAGCTGAGTCCAGTCCACTCTTTACACTCACCATCTCCAGATCTCCAGGAGGAGCAGAGAGGTGTCAAGAACAAAACCAGCCCAGCATCGTTTGAAAGGAGGTCTGTCATTTCTGTGACAATGAGCCAATCTTCTCACGTATCTGTAAGCAACATGGCCCTGATGTGCACTGAGTTAGAGGTACCGCTTTAACAGTTCATTTCGGAGCACTGTTACACTTTTCATAGACTACATTTCAGTAACTCACCACATTCTTGTACGACTTATAGAAAACACCAGCAAGCCAGAAAGAAAGTAAGGTTGAGAGACTAGAATTTAAGTCAGGTGAAGAGATGTTTTAAATACATAGGTTTTTTTTGTGTGTTTTTTTTATTTGTTAGTATACAAAAATAAGCATTTTTTGTACCAATTGCCAATCAGGTCCAACAGCCATCCACAAGCATCTCACCCTGAGCCACTCCGCTAGTCTTTCAGAGACAGATGAGGACAGTGAGGAGGACAAAGAGAATAAGGCTCCTTCGCCTTCGCAGCTAGCTCTGAAAATGAAGCCTAGAAAGCTGTTTGTGCCTACTAATAAATCCTTCACTCCTAGTAAAGGTATTCATCACCTTTTAAAAAAGAAAAGATTATGCATTATAACTAGGCATGGTGTGGCACGTTACCAGCATAGAGTGTTTTTTCGTTGTGGTAATAACAGCCAGTCAGAGTATATTTTATATTTAATATACGGCCATGAATAGGTAGATTGTGGACCAATAAGTTTTTACTGTGGGCGGAGCAACCAAGCATGATACAGCAAAAATAGAAACCAAACAACCTTGGTCCAAAAACGTTGATTAATTCAAAAAATGTAAATGTGATTTATCAGCTGATGTTTTATAACATAGTATAATCAGGGTAGGTATCTGTATATACAAAGCACATTACTGAATATTTAGATTTCGCAGACAGTTTTGCTACATGTGCATCTCAGTCATCTCGTTTTCTCAATTTCCTGATTAAGAAATTAGCCCAGATTGCATTGATTCTGTGAGTGATGTTGTGTTGCTGTGCCTCAGACTCCAATATTAAACCGCTGGTAAAGGATCAGAGCAGCTCAGAGGAAGAAGAGGAGGACATAGTAACAGAGAATGGGAGAAGAAAGAGAAGTTACAAGAGAACCCTGAATAAAAGGGCCAAGAAAGCAACAATATCTAGTAATGAGAGACCTGAGAGAAAATGTTTTTCTGGGCACAAAATAAGGCTAAGAATATGTTCTTGATGTTATTTAAATGTTTCTGGTTCAGTGAGGCTTTTTAATGCTTTTGAAGTCTTTTATGCTCACAATTTGATCAAAAACAGTATTTTTCATTCTCAAGAAACACTTCTTGTTATCATTTTTTACATTCAATATTCTGTCATTTCTGATCCTTCATTTAACCTCAGAACACAAATTAAGATACTTTGATGAAATCTGAGAGCTTTCTGACACTGCATAGAAAGCAATGCACCTGAAACATTTTATGCCCTAAAAGGTAGTAAGGACATTGTTAAAACAGTCCATGTGGCATCAGTAGTTCAACCATAAACTGAATGCAAACGTGTGCAACTTAGATCTCCTCTGAATGGCAGTGGAGAATATTCTCATAAAATTCTCGTAGCTTCATGAAATTTTAGTTGAACCACTGATGTCACATGGACTACTACCTTTACTACCTTTCTGGGCCTCTAACATGTCAGTTGTGTTGCTCTCGGATTTCATCAAAAATATCTTAATTTGTGTTCTGAAGATGATTCAAGGTCTTACAGGTTTGGAACAATTGGAGTAATTAATGACCGAAGTTTTGGGTGAACTATCCCTATATTGCATTCTAGTTGAATAAAACTATTTCTTAAAATTAAAAAAATCCCAAATATTTGAACGGTTTTGTAAATATTAAAAAATTAATAATTCTAAAGCTTAGTTGTACAGTACACCTAAGTTCATGTGTGTGTGTGTGTGTGTTGGACTCATGGTCCATGGTCATTAGTCTTTGTGTGTCTCCTCCAGCTGAGGAACTGTCATCTTTCACAAGGTCCAGCAGCAGACATGCCAGCGTGGAGGAAGACACAGACCTGACCCAGCCTGCTCAGCAGGTGGGCTTTATCTGCCATCAGTTCAGCTCAGAGCTTAGGAGGAAGATCAAGGTGCTTGTCATCTTACTTTTCTCACTAAATTAGCTCTGGCTAAACACACCAGCTCTTATTTGAGGATTCACATTCTTGCATGCAAAACCCGCTGCACATCCTGAAGCATTTAGTGAAATTTAGTAAAAACTTGTGCATTTGTCAGAATCGCTGCAGGACAATGGATCTTTACACCAGGCAGACTTTGAAGACTTTAGGGCAGCACATGTCATCCGTCAGTGTCCAAGTGCACCAGTACAGGTCAGACAAGACCCTTGAGTCCGAAGAGGACAGAGTTTCTGCCCGGTAACCCGTCTGATATTTACCTTCTGCTTTCTTTATCTTGCCTAATATATAGTACTCAGAGGCTGGAGAAAGTTAAACAAGTCCTGTTGAGCGAAATAGCAAACCTGGAGCAAGATGACATTGTTTTGAGAAGCATGGAGGAGGAATTGAAGGTAAGCAGTGTTTTGATTTGCCATGTGTCTATAATTGCAAACACACTTTGGCAAGTAAATGTATAAAATATATCTAAGTAAATGACCTTTGATTCAATCACACTATATGTACAGACTTGCTGGGAGAAGCAGACCTTGGCCTTCCATGCTTACCAAGAGAAAGGAACCAATAGGTAAGAATATAACAGCTGCATAAACATGAAATGAATGCCATAGATTTCACAGCTCTAGTGTAAATGGAACTAATCTTCTCTTTATAAATGTTCTTTTCACATAATATGTAATCATGTCTACAAGACCTTGTTTGTTCTGGGTGGCGGTAACAAACAGGAATTTCCAGCCGTTCGTAGCTAACAAGATGCAACGGGGAAAAACAGCAAGAATTATGTAATGCTGATCATTTGTTTATCCTGTAATGCTATTATGCCAAGAATCTTGTGATTTCTTTGAAAAAGGCCAAGCAAAGACAAGATTTCAGACGGTGAGCATGATTTCACCAAGTACAAGATGTTCCTGGATCAACTTTTACTACTCTGTTAGTTAAAAGGAACATTCTACTTAAATGGAGATGCGCAACTTCCCCAAGGTTCCCTTAAAGCTTTCAGTAGCAACTGGGATCCCTTTTTGAAGTTCATTGAAGGCTTGCTGTGTAACAGATTCTTATTATATCTAAGAAATGTCTCCCTTAGTAGAGCTCTGAGAAAATATTGTACATCAGTGTGTTTTTGTGTTGTTTTGTTTCTGTAATGTTTTGAATTGCTCGGTGTAGGGATGGTTAAGGTTGAAATTATTTTCCCTTTTTTGTCGAGAGGGATGACATGGGAAAGGCATTTTGTTGTATGTTGATCAGTTTGATTTAAAGGTATTTCATGCCGTCTTGACAAAATTCAAAATTCAAAAAAAAAAAAAGACGTTCCTGGAACAACATTCAAATCAACCAATCAGATTTGAAGGATAATTTTTTCAGGAAATCTCTGTTTTAAGCTGATGATCAGGGTTAGGTGCTTCTGCATCCTTGTTAATCAGCTATCATTTCTCACTTATTTTAGGAATACATTTTGGGTAGGGTTATGTTTAGGGGTAGGAATTGGGATAAGTCTATGTTATTGGACAGCTAAAGATGTTGATGTCTTACTTGGCAAAATCACGGTGGCCGATTTGAGACAGGTACATTTTTAGTGCACTGAGGGTTGCATATTTTGAAAAAAATTCTGGTGTAATTTGAACATTTAGTGTTTACATGCACAAAGCACTTTTTTGCAAGAAAGTTACTCAACAGTGTTTGCATGCATTGTAAAGCATGTTTTCTAAATTTAAACAAAGTGACTGATTGAGTGCTTTGAATAGTTCCCTCTGTTTGTATTTGCTGTTTGCACACTGGATTGGTAATGTAAGTGCTTGTCTTGCTCATTCTGGTTGTTTTATTGTTTCAGATTACAGCAGCTGAAAAGCACTTTTCAGACTGACGTTTGTGATAGTCTAGAGTATGAGAAAAAGGTCTTCTCTGTGGAGGTGAGGACCTGAACCTTTTTTGAGTGTAGTCCATGATGGTTCAGTAGTTATATTTAGAGTTCAAGCCATTTTAACCTTTGATTGTCTAGAATATAATTTTTTATTAAATTCTTTTGCAGATGTCATTGGTAAAGAAGAGCATGAAGTCAGTTCAGGAGCGTTTCTTCAAAGAAATAGTGAGAGCCCAAACAGAATCGATATTTTATACGCAGTTGTGCAGGACTCAATTCAAGTTTGTTTGTCTTTGTAGCACGAGGAAGAATTGACGAGTGTGCGAAGAGGACTGCAATCATTGTTCTTCCCTGATGCATCGAGGTTCTGACCTGAGAAAAAAAAAATCTACAGTTTGAAAATTACTTGAAGCTAATTCTAAAACCTGTTTGTAAGCTTAGATATTATTAATGTTATGTTCTTTTAAAATATTATTACTCAAAAGGTTGAATATTTGTACTTCATGCCATTTATTCTAATCTCCTTGAAACATTGGTTGGCTGTACATAGTTTTAGCATACATATTTGCTTGTGGTTTTTAATTTGAATAATGAATAGTAGTTTAAAGCAAACAAGTAAATGTTATAGGTAATGTAAGAACAAATGTGTTCATTTCTAACATCCCACCTTTAGATGTATGTGTGCAGAAATTAAAAAAGGATAATACATTCTGAAACCTTTTTTGGGATTTACACCAGCAAGGGCCTGAATAAGCTAACCTCATGGGTTTAACTGATGGGAGATGTTGAGAAATAAAGACAGAAAAAATAGCTAAAAGGGTTATTTTTTTGCATTTTTACTTGCAGATGAAGGCTCTCAAAGATTAAGATCAGATTAAATGACTTGATGCAGTTTTATTATTTAATCAGTGTCCTCTGTAATTAGAACAGGCAAAATAGAGTTAGAGAGGATGAGTTTCATAGCTGAGAAAATGAGACAGATGTCCTGCAGTGTTATCTGTTAATACACACTATTGTTCAAAAGTTTGGGGGCAGTATTTATTTATTTTATTTTTTAAAGAAATTAAGTAGTTTTTAAAAGAAGAAACCACCAAGGATGCATTGATTGATAAAAAGTGAAACCAAAGACAATGTAATTCATCATAATTTCATTTTTTATTAAATGCTGTTCTTTTGGACGTTCCGTTCATCAGAGAATGACATCAGGGAAAGCATTTTCAACATTGATAATAAATGTTTGTTGTGCAGCAAATGATCATTGATTTCTGAAGGATCGTATGACAATGAGTAATGATGCTGAAAATTCAGCTTTATTTCACAATATTATTGCTTTTACTTTATTTTTGATGAGCTAAATGCAGCCTTGGTGAGCATAAAAGACTTTTCAAAAACATTAACAGCCCTAAACTTTTGAACTGTAGTGTGTGTATATACAAATTAAAAAAACAACAACACAGAAGTATTTCCAAAATTGTATTTTGAAGACAAGTAGTGCTTACAAAGTTTTTTTTTTTTTTCAAGTGATGACATGAACAACCCTGTTCAAACTGACTTTTGTACAGTAAATATGAAATTCATTAATAGCAGGCTTATTAACCCTCAAGTATTTTTTTTGTTCTTTTTTTTACTTCTTTTTTCAGAGTGGAGCTGGTTACATGTACACAAACATTTACCCAGAACTGATTCGTCTTTTCTTAGCAGTCACTGAAATGCAGTCCAGTTATAAAAACATCAAAAAGTCCTTTGCCGCTCCACTCTGTCAGCCTCAGGTTAAATGTGTCCGCAGATATTCTTCAGGTTTCTCCTGTGGCCGCCCGCGGTGGAGACGCAGCCCCCAGCACTAACCGTACCCACACACCTCTCAGCCCAGGGCGCTGGAAGAATAAGGGAATCCCATGGTCGAAGCCACGGCTCTGGAAGAGGTACCTCCAGGATTTTAACGAACGCCGCTCTCAGCATTTTCTTCACAGAAGAAAACCCCCTCTTAGGGCCTGTGAAACCTGATCGAGAGGAGAGACATCAACAAAGGTGCCTTTCGCAATCACAAGCAGCAATAACAATCAGTTATTTTTAGTAAGATAATGCATGAGAACACTAATGGTCACTGATTATGTCAAGAGGAACATGTTATCCAAAACCACTCGGCTCAAGGTGAAACGTTCGTGATTTTTATATGGAGACACTTCTATGTCACTGTCATTTTTGATTTTGTGTATCTAAAAATAGCGAAGGCGAATACTGACCTCGTTAGGTGTTTGCTTGAAGCGTGGACCTCCATCTCGGTGCTTTTGAACTCGTTCAGCTCTTTACGGATGGCCGCCTGTGGAATCGCAAATAAAAACCACTTAAATGCATCCTCAAGTGACATGTGCACTCTGTAATGAGTCTGCCGAGTCATGTGGGGAGAGCAAGCAGACTACTGTCACAAATTAAAGTGCTTTTTAGGTGCTTCACAGATATATTGGGTTTAGAAACCTTCAGAGGATCACCGAGAATCAAGCCCATTTGCCTGTGTGTGCTCTTATTGAATTAAAGACTGGCCATAGATTTGCTGAGGTCAGTTCTTCGTCTGGTACCTTGTCAGCCGCAGACAGTCTTGTCCAGGGTTTGTCAGCTCTTCTGTCGTAGTCCTGGGCTTTGGCCACCTCCACGTAGTCACTGAAGCGGATCAGAATCTTTCTTTCTCTTAGCTCATCGACTGTCGGCCTCTGGTTGAGCTGTGAGAGGAACAAAATGATGATGTTGTTAGTGGGCGGTAAAGGTTATGAGATACAGGTCTAATGTTGAAAGTAATGCATTTTAATTTGATGTTTATCTTTATATCACACTGCTATTTTTAGGTAAACTGCTAATTTTGTTGGTAATTTAAACAAGCCAAAAGTAAACATTATGTTATATATTACATTAAAGATTGTTGTTATTGTTTTTAAAATCACCATTACCAAATAAATAAAATAAAATAAAACAGCAACAATTAATAGCACAATGGGACAATGTGCCAAAAAAAAAGATTTCAAAACATCATAACAGTAATAATACATTCAATTGTATTCTTTAATTGTTAATTTTACTCTATGTGTCAAGCCCTGTTTTGACTCCAAAATATAACAATAATTAAGTTTTTAATATATTATGTTTCATTAGATGCATACTTCTTACATTTAAGATAAATTGCTTTTTATTTTCCCATGAAATAATGTACTGTATATCTTAAGTAATGATTAATGCAAGGTGTATTAATAAAATGTAAAGAATATGATTAATTGTACACTGAAAAATTAGTCAAAAAACTGATTTTAAAGGTAATAATAAATATTATTATTGGTCATCGGCATTGCAGACATGCTGTTACATATCCCAAGCACTGAGATACCGCTCTCATTTCTGACATGTCTCATCTGTTACTAGTGTACTTTGAGCAGCTGCAGCAAGTCAAAAGCATAATTTTTACAGTCCAACAGCTTCCTTACCACTATTTATACACATAAATCAGAAAAATAAAGCATGCAGCAAGTGAAATGAACCTGAAGAGAGCTTGTGTACCTTTCTGTTCAGTCTCTGTTTGATCTCTCTTCTTTCCTCCTGCTCCGTCTGATCGTTCCTCTCTGAAAGAGCCAGAGAGAGACGCAGTGAGCATCAGTGCAGTGCATTATATCTGACACACTAAAACTTAATTAATAAAACATTTCATTTAAGTGCTGATTAAAGGTATGATAAAAAAACTTTTTTGCTCACTTAATATAATAATTAACTTAATAGATATTACTAATAAAACATTTAATTTAATTAAAATGCTGATTAAAGATTAGTGCTGATACTACACTAAAGATTTGATGCTGTTCAGTGCTTTGATACTATGTATTGTTAAAAGCGCTATATAAAGGTGATTGATTGATTGATTGCTGATAAAAAAACACTTGCATTTTCACTATATATATATATATATATATACATATATACTGTATATAAACACACACACACAAATATAAATGTTATTACAATTAAGTAGCAATAGTGATATTACTGTGCAGTATCAAACAATATTCGAATATTTCAATAAAAAGATTTACTTATTTACTATTAAAAATAAACCTATAAAATTAAGTAGCAATTAAGTACTGCTTTAATTATTATATGCTAATTAATAAACATGATGTGTAAAATACATATATAATCATTATTACTAAATTTTTTATAAATCTATTTAAAAATAATATATAAATATTTTTAAATAGATAAAATATTAAAAATAGAATGCTATTTGTTATTTTATTATTGATGTAGCTACATATAATACAACAAATAACAATAAAACATATGTTATTATTACAATGAAGCAGCAATAGTTGTATTATTGTTACTTGTTCTTAATATTTATTATTATTGTTACAGTATTATTCTTCACAAATAACAGTTGTTGATACATGTATACATACATACTTTCATTATTTACATTTCTGTGGATGTTGATCATTTGTATCGCGTATCCTAATACTCACGTTTCAGAATATTTCTGCTCTCCAGCTCTTCAACGGCCGGCCGTTGACTGAGTCTCCTGCGGAGAAAGATGAGAATAATGTTTTGAACCATGCTGTCCCGCGCTGAATTGCCTCAGTGAGCTCCAGAGCTGAGGGAGATCCTGAGGGGACGCTCAAAGTCTCCCCATCCTTTGTGTTCAGCCTGACAGCTATTACTCCGCATCTGGATGCAAAACGCGCCTTTGCTAAATAAAACACCAACTAAATGCCGCGCTGATGAGATTTAAATGAGATAAAGTGCGCTCGCTCGGTGAATGTGAACTCGTGCTGCTTGTTGTGGTTTTTTGAACAGGCAGGCGCGCGCTGAGTGAGCACTGCTCCACGCGCTCTTTGTCATGCGCTCTCTCTCTCGCCTTTGTAGTAGCGCACTAATTAGGTTAAGTGAGTCTTTTTATTGTTTGAGAATGACTTATTTGAATATAATATGATGGCAAATGACATTTAAAAAGTATAGACAAAAGAAATTACGCAGTAGCCTATGTCTTAATAAATTCTATTAAAATTTAACTCAATTTTTTATAGGAAGAAAGCCTATAGTGAGTTTTATTTCACAATTACTTGAACATGGGGGATCTTTAATTTGGTTTGAGTGGATATTGCTATGTGATTAAATTTAAAACATTTTATTTATCCCTTGTTTTTAACCAAAATGATTCACTGGGAATATTGCTTTAATTGGCAATCAATTTGCACTTTTTTTCCCTGTCACTAATCTTACTTTTCATCCTCCTAATCTTTCTAATATCCCTAATTAAAAGCCAGTAAAAGCCAATCTTCCAGGAAGAGACTTTTTTTTTTTAAAGCAAGGGCACGTATTTTCAGTGAATTGCATAAATTATGTGATGTTTTTGTGTCATTACTTAATTAATTGCTAAGTTATTTATTATAAATTATAAATGTTATATTTATTACAAATTGTAATTACAACTATTGCTTTGTCTCACTAAAACAATATTCTGTTTGATATAAAATACTGTATTAGTAAAATAATATCAACACATCAAACCAGAGCATATTGTGTAAAGGTCTGCTATATTTAAATTAAGTCTGTGTTGTAATTTAAGGAAATATTAATTTCGGTATTTGAAATGATATATGTAGCCACAAAACGTCAGAAGATGATTGATGTATAGTTTGTGAGCATACAAATCTGAGTGTAAAAACAAATCTAAATATTAAGAAAATAGACTTAAAATAAAGTTGTCCAAATGAAGTCCTCAGCAATGCATATTACTAATCAGAAAATAGGTTGCGATATATTTACGGTAGGAAATATTTTTACTTAACATCTTTATGATTTTTGGCATAAAAGAAAAATCCATGCAATGGATTGCTACAAATACACCCATGCTATACTTATGACTGGTTTTGCGATCCAGGGTCAAATATATAACTGTAATAACTCAGCTCAGTTATGATTTGCATTCAACTGTAAAAACTGCATAAAATTGCATGTTGTCTCATATTTGAAATACTTTGCTATGCAAAACTATATATTGAGATCTGACTAATTATAAGGTATTTACCAACATTATTCATATTCCAGCCATTGCAGCGCTGCTGTCACTCATATAAGCTGAGTAAGACGGGATTCCAGCAGATGTGGCGGCATTAATATTTCATGAACTGAAATGGAGAACTACTCCCAAAGCCCCTTTGGAAGCTGCCTGGATATTATTGACCTGTATCACGAGTTGCTTAGCAACAGTAGCTTCCCCGAGAATACTGAAACAAAGAAATCTGCCCGAGCAACGCTGGAAGCTCTTGCCATTGGTCTGCATTACGCACCGGCCATTAATCTGAGCGGTTTAATTAACGGACGGATGGCAGTGCACTTTATCCAAACATCTTTCCATCAATTAGGAGAAGCTACAGTCGTATTTGGTATTCGCTATGGCGTGTAGGGTGGAGGTAGAGATGGAGGAGGGGAACATGCACTAGCATCCATTATTCACCAGTCTGAGCTCTAAAAATAGCTCTAGCTGTGTCTTTCTTCAGTGGTGGAGTAGGGCACGGCAAGCCAAAGATAGGAAGGTCATGACATGCTGCTGCAGCAAAGTGTCATTGCGTGTTTAGCTCAGACTTCAACTTGTTCTGCAGGTGCACTGAGCGTCTCACTTCACCGCTGGCCTAGATCAAGTGGACGGCACCCATTTACGCTGACTATCACTGTCAGACCTCAACGTGAATATGCTGTCTCAATACTGTACATGTTTTTGGGATTATTGTGAACTGTTTATCCGTGCGTGTTTATCATAAGAAAAAAAAAATGTTTATAAGACTACATCAAGACGCTCTAATAACATGCTTTGCATCTGAAACAACTGTCCTTTTCGGCTGACCTGACGTGACCTGATCCTTCTCGTTTTTCTTGCATATGTTACATACATACTTTGGAAATAATACTATAGTTTAAAAGTGCAAATTAATGTCATGTTGTCTGGCCCTTAATTATATACTAATTAAATAATGCATATTATACTATACATTTATGTTAAAATCAAAGAGTTCTTTCTGAACCGTGTATGTCGGATTTAAGTACATCTTTAAATATGATTTCATAACTATAAAATAACATCATTTATGTCAGTTCTAATGAAACTTGTATGCTATGCATAAAATATACTATAAATTATAAACATTGCAATTTTGTACATTTAAAATATGTTAATTTGAAATGTAATTTTAAATAAAACACTTCAGTTAAAATTATGGTCTGGTGTTTTACATGTGTTTAATATGTCAGCACATCAAAATAAGTGTACTTCTTTAAAGCACCGCAAAATATTATTAAAACATGATTTAAAGCAAAACTGTTTTGACATGCACTTTTTAAAAGTGTACTTAAGTGTGATGGAAACAGTGGTGGAAGTGAACTCTCTTTAAGTGAGCTTGTATATTTTATTAATATTAATTTATCTTACAGTTTTAAGATTTGAAGTACACATTCAGTACAATAGAGCACAGTGCTTGTAATTCTGAAAGTATTTTTTGTTTAGTTTTTTCCATAGGGATTTCAAAAATGGCTTTAATGAGGGAAAGAACTACAATCCCATGAAGCAAAAACGATGGAGAAATATAAAACTATTCATTTAACATTGTAGGTTGTATCTATAGAAAATATATTTAAAGTTTAACATATGCATATATATGTATATATACAGGTGCTGGTCATATAATTAGAATATCTTCAAAAAGTTGATTTATTTCACTAATTCCATTCAAGAAGTGAAACTTGTATAATGTATACATTCATTCCACACAGGCTGATATATTTCAAGTGTTTATTTATTTTAATTTTGATGATTATAACTGACAACTAATGGAAACCCCAAATTTAGCATCTCAGAAAATGAGAATATTGTGAAAAAGGTTCAGCATTGAAGACACCTGGTGCCACACTCCAATCAGCTAATTAACTCAAAACACTTGCAAAGGCCTTTAAATGGTCTCTCAGTCTAGTTCTGAAGGCTACAAAATCATGGGGAAAACTGTTGATTTGACAGTTGTCCAAAAGACGACCATTGACACCTTTTACAAGGAGGGCAAGGCACAAAAAGTCATTGCATTAATAGAGAGGCGAAGGGAAGGAAAAGATGTAGAAAACAGTGTACAAGCAATAGGGATAACTGCATCCTGGAGAGAACTGTGAAACAAAACCCATTCAAAAATGTGGGGGAGATTCACAAAGAGTGGACTGCAGCTGGAGTCAGTGCTTCAAGAAGCACTACACACAGATGTATGCAAGACATGGGTTTCAGCTTTGCATTCCTTGTGTCAAGCCACTCTTGAACAACAGACCGTGTCAGAAGGGTCTCCCCTGGGCTAAAGACAAAACGGACTGAACTGCTGCCGAGTGGTCTGAAGTTATGTTCTCTGATAAAAGTAAATTTTGCAGTTCCTTTGGAAATCAGGATCCCAGAGTCTGGAGGAAGAGAGGAGAGGCAGAGAATCCATGTTGCTTGAGGTCCGGTGTAAAGTTTCCACAGTCAGTGATGGTTTGGGGTGCCATGTCATCTGATGGTTTTGGTCCACTGTGTTTTCTGAGGTCCAAGGTCAACGCAGCTGTATACCAGGCCATTTTAGAGCACTTCATGCTTCCTGCTGCTGACCGACTTTATGGAGATGCAGATTTCGTTTTCCAACAGGACTTGTCACCTGACCCAACAATGCACAGCATTCAGAGCAACCTGGGCTCTCGTAATACCTGAGCAGTGCCACAGACCAATCGACTCAATGCCACGCCACATTGCTGCAGTAATTCAGCCAAAAGGAGCCCCAACTATTGAGTGCAGTACATGCTCATACTTTTCAGTTGGCCAAGATTTCTAAAAATTCTTTCTTTGTATTGGTCTTAAGTAATATTCTAATTTTCTGAGATACTGAATTTGGGGTTTTCATTAGTTGTCAGTTA
>JAUCMR010065158.1:0-17316 GCA_032357425.1 Enteromius argenteus | reverse complement strand
ATATAAATAAATAAAAAATGTTTTTAGAAAAAAAAGTAACATTATTAACCGGTATTTTTTTTAGAAAACCGTTTTCGGAACGCATTGTTTAATGCGGAACGCAAGAACAGAACCGTTAAAATTTCAATTCTGCTCGGAGTGAACCGAATGGATTTTTTTTTCGTTTTTAAGCCCTGCTTAAAAGTCATGTGTGAGATGAGCCGTCAAGCTTCTGTGCTAGCTACCCACCAGACTCAGCTAGAGAAGCTAACTAACCTCACCGAAGACCTTGTGCGATCCATCCAGGCACTCACGACCTCAGCCCACTCCGCCTGCTCAACCCCCTGCACCTACGGTCATCAAGCCAGCCCGCCTAGCTTTACCAGAGAAATACAACGGCGCTCCAGGCAAGTGCGAGGGATTTCTATTGCAATGTGAAATCTATATGAAAGAAACAGCCCTGTTGTTTTAACACAGAGGACAGTAAGGTGTCGCTGATCTGCTCTCTGCTCTCCGGGAAAGCCTTGGAGTGGGTTACCGCCCTGTGGAGAGGCCGTCGTATGGCATTCCCATCATACCAGAGCTTCTTATGACAATTCAGGGAGGTCTTTGATCATTCCGTCGATGGCAAGGACTCCAAAGACGAGCTCATGACATTGAAGCAGGGAACCTCATCGGCAGCGGAGTATACTATGACGTTCAAAACCCTAGCAGCACAAACAGGATGGGACAGTGATCCCCTTTTAACCATCTACCGTCATGGATTACGGGAGGAACTCCAATCGGAGCTGGCCAGTCGCAACCAAGACAAAACATTGGAGCAGTATATGGACCTAGCTATTCGTACGGACCACCTCCTCCGCTCACGCAGGGGCCGCCATAATCCCACACCTCAGCCGCCATCTAGGCCCAGCCCGTCCACTGTTGAGCCCATGCAGATTGGCTCTGCCCACATCTCACTGGAGGAGCGTGAGAGATGACTGCAAAATAACCTCTGTCTGTACTGTGGACTTTTATTTTCTGGTTTTCATACTCTCATTAAGGGCTAATTTTTATCTGCCCAAGTTGTTCATGTCTGTTAATATTGTTATTATCTCTCGCTAAAACTAGCTAATGTTAAAGTTAGCAAGTCCATACTACAAATCACAGCTAAGTATTCTCATGTCATGTACTGTGTAGGTCAGAAACATATAAATGATGGTCTACATTGCAGTGCCTCTCTAAATGTAAATTAATTAATCTTACACTGCGGTGCATAAACAGTTGATCCTACATGTTGTCAGCTGCGATTGTGATGATCATAACATGAGATTTCTCCCGTTTGCATTGCAATGTGTAAACTCTTCCAAAAGCTTCCAAATTAATCAGAGAGGTGGTCCTTCTGTGTACAAATTTTATCAAAAACATCTTCAGACAAGGTTTTCACACTGACAGCTGTCAGTAAGACAGTGGGAAACTCTGTTTGTCCAAGGCAGCAACAGTAACTAAAGGGGACTTATCAATAGGTCAGTTGTTTCTCATGTGGACGTATGTAATGGTATGACTTCTATTTATGTTGGGTTTACATGCAAATAGCAGAGAGCAAGGTCAAAGACAGGAGTTCATTGCCGTGTCACAGATGGAAGATGACCTTGTTCTCCTGGCATCTGACTTTGAGGAGTATACTCTACCCTCGCATGTCTACAGTGGGAGCTGTAATGAGTTCATAAACATGCTCCCAATAAAAATCAAAATTGAACACGCAAATCGCAAGAAATAGTAACGCAATAGCAATGAAAATGGAGAATACAAATGAGGTTGAGTTATAAATGAGTCCATATTTTTAGTCAGTCCTTGTTACATGACTGACTAAACATAACGACAGGAACTTCTAAATATGGGCATACACATGGGAGGGTAAAACGAAACCAAAACAGGAGGACATAAAACGAAACTAAAATCAATTCATCTCTCTAACCTCTCCGTTTCTCTCCCCCTAGATCAATCAGCACCCGGACTTCTTCCATCCTTTTCTTCCTTCCCTCCTGCCAATCCCTTTAACTTCTACGCTAACCCTCCCCTCAGGCCAGCACCAAACCATACTCCTCTGCCCCCCCTTGTTCACAGCTGCAGCCCCCTCCATAGGTTTTGGCAGCTTTTACCGTTAACCGATGGTTTGCCTCCCCATGGCCCTCCCAATTTTCAGAGTTACCCCCCACCTAGCGCCGTCAGCCCTGTTCGAATTATACCCCATTGTTGTCGTCATCACTGCTGCCTTCTGGGGGAAAGAATGGTCAGCCTCATGCATTGTAATCCTACTGTTCAGTGCATTTAACTCTCTGAGGTCAACGGTCATGCCGGTGGGATCAAGGTCTTTATCTTATCAGTGCAAAATACTCTGGTCATACAAATAAGTGTTATACACCATTCCAATCTATTAGGTGTCTTTTTGTTTTTTTGAGTACACTCTCAGTACCAGGTACAGGGATATCCTGGACGAAAACCTTCTTCAGAGTGCTCAGGACCTCAGACTGGGCCGAATGTTTACCTTCCCACAAGACAATGACCTTAAGCACACAGCTAAAATAACGAAGGAGTGGCTTCACAACAACTCTGTGACTGTTCTTGAATGGCCCAGCCAGAGCCCTGACTTAAACCCAATAGAGCTTCTCTGGAGAGACCTAAAAATGGCTGTCCACCAACGTTTACCATCCAGCCTGACAGAACTGGAGGGGATCTGCAAGGGGGAATGCATCTTTCCCAAAAAAAGATTCATTGCTTTATTAGATCAAAAGGGTGCTAAATACTGAGGTCTGAATACTTAGGATCATGTAATATTTCAGTTTTTCTTTTTTAACAAATGTGCAAAAATGTCAACAATTCTGTGTTTTTCTGTAAATATGGAGTACTGTGTGTACATTAATGGAGGGAAAAAAATTAACTTAAACGATTTCAGCAAACAGCTGCAATATAACAAAGTGAAAAATTTAAGGGAGTCTGAATACTTTCTGTACTCACAGTAAGTCAATAATTTGACACATACATATTGTGCCAGTACCTGGCAAATTTAACAACACATTTTTTAAACCAAATGAGTTTATAAACAAAGATTTTAGGAAATGCTTTTATAAATTTGTTTCTCTGTAGTCTACTTTTGCCATTTCTGTAAGTTTGTTAGCTAATCTGGGAAAACTTTATTCAAAGATTAAGGCTATTTTTTGGGGTTGTGCAATTTTGACACAAATGGATTTATTAATTTTTTTTATAGTAGTGATAACCATATTTTTCATAGTGTGCTTTTAAGAAAGAACCTTAGTTAATTTCATGGATAAACAAGGCAGTAAATGCCCTTCTAAATAAGTGATCCATTGAGTCATTCATTAAAAAAACTGATTCAAAACAGCTGATTTGTTAGAAACATTCATTGAGAAACAGCCAGTGATTGCCTTTATAAATGGGTTGCCAAATAATTGACATGGGGGGTGAGTAAATTATGAGGAAATTGTTTTAAAAACGGATTAACCCTTTAACTCCCATCAACCAAATTCTGAAAATTAAATGTAATATTTCTTAATGTTCCGAATATTATTCCTTTGTCAATTACAGTTGCACATCAAACTGGTGCCTTTTACTAATGTTTTCTTTACACACAGCATGAAAATGCACAGCATTTATGTGTTTTTCCTACCCTCTTTTGATTTTCAGGTTCCAGTCCTGGATTTGGACCTTTGCTGTTGGGCGACTACACACAACATAACGCTGTGGCACAATGAGGCCCTGGTGACACTACATATTGATGATGAGGTTACAGTAACCCGGCTCATCAAACAGACAAAAGATGATGAACTCTTCATCATACACAACAGTTACGGTACCGTAAGCCTCCACATCACTTAGCAGATCATAATCCTGGTCCTTTCTGTTGTTTAACATTGCAGTTTGTTAAATTTAAATCAGCTGATGGAGATTTACCGCTAATCAAAGAACCGGCTTTACTGACGAGATGTGCATGAATCGATCGATATCGCACAGTCCTTATAGCTATGTATGTTTGTATGTACATTTACCGCCATCCATTGGTGATCTTGTTTGTTTAAAAAATTTAAAACAAAGTATTCTGGGGGTGATGCCCCTAGACGGGTTAAGTTCCAAACTGTCACCTTTTTGACCTCTTGTGAGTTTGCAGGTATGAAAGGCTATATTTTAACTCTAAATTTTCGATTTTGTCATTTCAACAAGGTTGCTGAGCAAAAGCCTATGGAAGAGGATTTGGAAATCATTGGTGTATCTGAACACAAAGATGGCCTCTGCCTCTTAACAAGTGACTTTAAAGAGTTTTTCACAACTCCTGAAGTTTACAACGTGTCCATTAATGAGATGCTGGAGATGCTGCCAGTGAAATTACATGTGGTACACCTCAAGAGGAGAATCTCCAAAACTGAACACCCACCAGAAATGGAAGAGTAGTGTTATTTACTCAAAGAGTTAGTTTTATGAAGCTACGAGAATACTTTTAGTGCGTAAAACAGCAACTATAATTCTTCCAAGAGTTACTGTCTACCAGAATTTTTGAAAGTATCACAAAGCACAAAATATGTTTTCGTAACTTCTTAAAATTACATTTAAACTCTAATGTCACATGGACTATTTTGTCGATGTTGTTGGTACCTTTCTGGGCCTTGATTATATTAGAATTCTTGCCGTTTATGTGTCGCTTGTTGTCCACCCCAACCTTTTGGCACAAAGGATATAACACCTTGTGGTGTTACTGAAATCAAATACTTCACAGTGTTGATGCCTGTACTGAGAGTATGACTGCACGAGCACTAAAGCTCTTTCTAAATATTTCAAAACAGTCAATAGCTGCGTTTTAGTTTTAAATATTAATAATTTTCTTATAAAACATGTTGTTTTGCTTCAGAAGACATTGGTTCAATTAATCAATCACATGGATTAACTCTTATAAAGTATCACCTTACACTAGAATTATATGGACCTATTGATTATAATATAATTATTATTCCAAACAACTGCTGATAGTTCTGTTTAGGTATGCAGGCTACTGTCCTCAGCTGAAGTATCATGTGGGCCAGACTTATGGTCAGTTAACAGCAAAGCTCCTATCTTCCTCGGAGGTGTCTCACTCACAGAGGTTTGTGCTCCATGGTTAAAGAACTCATGATGCCAGACTGAGATCTTTATTTTGTTAAATATTTGGGCAATGCAATTTTGTGGTAATGGGAAAATACTGTAGTATTTGATGTAGTAAATTGTAGTTTACTGCAGTATATTATAGTAATTACTACATTTTGTCAATGCACTTCAGTGTTCTGTAGTATTAGTAAATTGATAAACCATAGTATTTTTTAATTTTTACTATGGTAATTTTCAAAAACACTATTGTATCTAGGAATATCCCTCTAATTAACCACAGTACAGAAGTCTACTACAGTATTTTTCATATGGAAATGGTGAACTTGATTTTTTTCAGGGCACACAGCTGTTTAAACTAGATATCAGATCCCAAATCAGTTCCTTTTAATTGTTTACAGTTCTTTGTGGATCATTCCTGTATGACTGTAATGGTACAGTAATTGTAATCAGTGTTGTCCTATCAGAGCTGCTGTTAGTTTTTAGTGTTGCTGTAGGTGTCTGTAGAGGTTTCACATTCTGTATATAAAAGTATGATAGCCATAATCATAATGTTTCTCTTTAATGACAGTAACAATGTAGTTGAGAAGGAAAAAAGCAGCATGTTTCAGTTAAATTGCTAAAAATACTAAACACAAATGTAAGGTCTAAGATGTTTTTTTTCTGTTTCATTGGTGCTATTTACTGACGTCCAAATAGTACAGAATAATCCCAAGGAAGATTTTGCAAGGAAGACGAAAGCTCACGCTTAATGGAGTCATGATGGCAGCGATAACCAAACAATCTAAAGCAGTGGTTCTCAACTGGTTTGGCCTTGGAACCCACAGTGTCCCATTGTCATCAAGACACGACCCACTATATACTGTATGTGACTCATTCTATAATTGCGGGTACATTTGGTGTCCCCGTCTACTCTGTTACCTAGGTAGACTTACAATGGAGACAATAGTGTAACAGAATTGACATTTTTATTTTATTTTTTCCAAAAACTCCACTTGCTGGCATAAATGCTAAGAAAACATGACACTAATGAAAACATGATTAAAAGATCTTTAAATAACCCAATGTGAGATCAGTAATAAATTCTGTTTTCCTTTTGATATTGTGGTAACAGAGCTGACTTTTTAAAAATAACTCTTGAAGTTTTGATTAAAATATTTTAATATACATGTATTTTTCAGTGCTTCAGATCTTATCAGTGAGTGAAAGTGACAATTTCCTGTTAACTTGCACAATTCTGAGAGATAATTCCATCAATTTAAAGGCAAAATATAGTACGGTAACAGAGTTGACACGAGATTTGGGGACACACATTTTTCCAAGAAAAAATAATCATTTTAAATAACTTAATATTGTAGAATTAAGTAAGTAACTATTTAGGGTTTCAATAAATAAAATGAATAAACTTGCCAAAAGAAAAGTACCATAAAATATTTTGATTGCACGTTGATACATACACTGATCAATGTGGACAAGAAGCTATTTAGACACTTAAAATAAATTATTATATTGTTATGGACTGCAACATCTTGTAATTCATTATTAGTAAAGAACAATAATAAATAAATTTAAAATAATGAATTTATTTTTTACACCAAATGTAGGGTGATTCTATAAGTGTGAGTACATTTAGTGTAATATAATAAAATAAAATATTATATTATATAAAATAAAATAAAAATGTATGCGTGCAACGATTACAGCATAACATCTGGCAGGAAAGGATAGTTCACTTTTCTGAGGTGAGAGACTTTTTATTTAATAACCAGTTACGAATATAACGATAGAATAATGTCACTGACAATAAACCTGTCAACATCTCATCTGACCGCAGACACTGAATTAGGACAGCTCGTTTTTACTTCTTAAACTTAAATCTGACAGAAGTGTTAATGGATTTCATGCACGTCTTTAAAAGCATAAGAAAACCTTTATAATACGTATGCTAGCAGTGTCTCAAAACGACAACATAAACCTCAAAATTCTGACAAATTCTGGTATGGTATCAGGAATTTGTTTTTCACAAGAACATGACTCTGAAATTTTCTTTCACAAGAATTCACACATAATGTTATGTCTGTTTCAAGAGTTCACGTTTCCTAGTAATAAGAAGTAGAGCGGATTTGGCGAGCTGTCTGGGGAGCGAGCCGGGAGAACGGCGGACTCCGAACCCTAGGGAAAAGAACCCTAGCGTGTGTGATTACTGCGTTCACGATCCTCTCGAAACCATGTTATTTGCAAAACAAACTTTAAAGCCAGACATTCTGGCGCTTGCAAGTTCAAGAAGACTGTATTCCTTCGGCTTGACAAAATTGAAGAAAGGCTTCTTAACACTGAAAACCTCATGAGAACCAACATGGCATCTGAAATACAAAAAGTTCAAGATCTGTTTGACAAGCCAAACAAAAGACCACATGACCTAATAAAGCTACGCAGAAAACTGAATGATTCCACAAACAAGCAGAGAGTGTAAAGAATTTTAAGATGTTTGTTCCAGTAAGCATTTGAAGTTTCCGACACATGATAGACTTTCATCTTGAGCTGTGAATATATTTAGCCATTCTGTATCATTAATTATTCATGTGTGGCAATATATGTTTACTCTCTAATTTCTTATTTATTTTTTCTGACATTAAGAGATGTTAAAGGGTCATGAAGCACATCTAAGCAATTATTTCTGTACAGCTTTAAGTGGGCAAAAGTTATTGGAATGAATGAAGGCCTGTACACATCGTACGCAAATATCTTCAGCTTTTTTTCGCTGCTCATAGCCACCTAATTTTCACTGACGATGAGCCGACAGCACTGCGCAACTTTTTATGCTTCTGACACTCGATTGTCACACAGAAGAAGGAGGAAGCCAGAAGACGCGCTTGTCAAAACCATTCACAAGCTTCTTTGTTAAATGGCAAAAAACATGGATATTTCAAGCAGCAGCTCCGGCGATGAAGAAAACAATGCGACCAGCAGCTCTACATTCATCTTGTGAGGTGCATCTTCTTCATTTACTTAAGTTGTGTGCTTGGAAAGACCGTTTAATGCTTGAGGACCACCAAGCTGTGTACTGTAGCTCCAGCAGCTCCAGACACGTGAACAAAGGCAGCAATCTCATTGGTCGGCCAGTTTTTAACGTGGCGTGTTAAACCCAATCACTTTGTTTAGTCACAAGGCATTAAACGTCGTCGATATTTTGTCCAGGTGTGAACAGGCCTTGACAGTGTGATATGCATGGTGTTATTATAAAATAATAATATACTTGAACGTATTTAAAAGAGTCTATGCTGCAAACTTTAAATTTTTTTGACAATCTAGTGTTTAGTTGATCCCAATAAGTGCTCATCGTCACAGTTGTAAATACGATGGCTTTCTTCTTTCTTCATGGCATCTTTGTTTCCAGGCGGAACGTTAAAGAATGCAACACAAAAGCATTCAGAAGAATTCGACCAATCAGATGATGACAAAATTCCAAAGTACACTTTTTCAACCCACACGAATGAATCAAAGTATTGTGTAAAACCCAGTAAACCCGAGATTATGTCTTCTGACATTAGAACAAAACAAATATGATAACGCATGTATAAATCTAAATTAATATTTAAAAGAATACCAAATGTGCTGTCTTCCTGTACTGTATATAGTCTCAATTAAAAATGACACTGATATAATCCAACAGTTGAAAAAACAAGTTATTAAGTCTTACATTTTAGACAACATTGACTTTTTGCTATATTTTAGCAGTGAAGACAATTCCAAAGATCCCAATAGAGCCATAGCGCATCTCACTCCAGCTTTTATTGAGCTTCAGTGTTTTAAATGAATCGACAGAGTCAAACATTCCAGTAATATGGCTGAGGACAGCCCAACATAGTCAAAATTGGAGGAAATGTACAGCAACTGCTCAATATTTTAAGAATGATTCTGCAAGTGACGTTTCAGGCTGCTTTGATATGTGAAACTCTTCTCACACTGAAGACACTTGTGAGGTCTCTCTCCGGTGTGAGTTCTCATGTGAACCTTAAGGTTTCCTTTAACCCTGAAACTCATTCCACATTCAGAACAGGTGAAAGGCTTCTCTCCGGTGTGAATTCTCATGTGATTCTTAAGGTTTCCTTTAACGCTGAAACTAATTCCACATTGAGAGCAAGTGAAAGGCTTCTCTCCAGAGTGAACGATCATATGGGCATTAAGGTGATATTTCCGTGTAAAACACTTTCCACATATAGGGCATATTAATGGCGCCTTGTCCAAGTGGATTTTCATGTGATCTTCGAGGGTTTCTTTGCGATCGAAAATTTGCCCACATTGTTGGCAGGTGACATAGCTCTTTGCAGTTGGAATTCTGCGGTGTGAATTAAGATTTGAAGTTTGAGTAAGAGTTGTTTTTGGTGAGGAAGATTTTTCTTCCATTTTGAAGTCATTTTTTTCATTTTGACCTTCTGTTTCATTCGGTTCTTGACTTTCCTCTTTCACTGCCATTAGATCTGTGGTGAAAAGAGATTAATAACAACACCAGTCTGGCACATTTCAACAGATATTAGTCACTAAGTAGACACTTTTATCCACAGTGACTTAAAAATTAGGACAACAGAAACAATCAAACAAACAAAAAAGCAATGATATACAAGTGTTGCCAAGTCTAAATCAGTGGTCTCAAACTCAATTCCTAGAGGGCCACAGCTCTGCAGAGTTTAGCTCCAACCAGCTCCAAATTACACCTGCTTTGAACTTTCTAGTGATCTTGAAGACCTTGATTAGCTGGATCAGGTGTGTTTGATTAGGGTTGGAGCTGTGGCCCTCCAGGAATTGAGTTTGAGACCAATGGTCTAATGCCGAGTTCAGACTGCACGACTTTCAAAGTATTTGTGTCACAGAACTTTTAACACTGCATGATAGATCGGTGACGGAGGTTTCACACTGCATTCTGGAAGAATGGCCCACAACTTTGTCCCGGTCCACAAACTACCAACCAAACACACGTGAGAAGTGACAAGGAAACATCACAAGGTCACGCATGCAAGACCGGGATTATTATTTTTAAAAATGGTAGCGCACAAGAAGCTCGCCATAAAATAGCATGTGCGCCCATTAGCAGCGAAAAGAGAAAAAAAAAAAAGATTATCTAGATATTTAGCATGCCAAATATCTCACGGGTGTCGTCGACTCATCTGCGATTCTCTCAGATTGTGTCTTTGATAGTTTACACTGTGTGATTGTCACTCACGTGAACGAGCACCGATTTGCCTGTGATTTCTCAGAACCTCTCGGTGAGTCAAAATCGGGGCTAAAATCGTGCAATCTGAACTCGGCATAAAGCAAGGGTAGGCAGCGTTGCTGTCCTGCAGATTTGAGCTCCAACCATAGTCAAACACTCCTGAACAAGCTAGTCTTCTGAATTACTAGTGCTACTAGCAGGTTTTTTCAGGGTTGGAGCTAAACTCTGCAGGATATCGGCACTCCAGGACCGACGCTACCTACCCCTTGTTTTGGAGCAGCAGTTTTCAATTCCAGTCCTCGCATACCCCCGCTCTGCACATTTTGTGTTTCTCTTATCGCTTCAAACGTTTAAGGATCAGGATATTCCGCCATAATTCCAGCTCGAATCAAACTTATACGTTTCATTCAAAGGGCATTTAAACGTGCGAGACGTGAATTTAAATTGTATTTACTTACAGAGATATGTGATGCCACACTCGTCTGTGTGAATGTTCTAAAGTCAGGGTGTAGGGAGTAATGAACACTGTGTAGGGACCATGTCAATCAGAACACAATTTACACACAGAGCTCAATTCCAACAAGCTGATTATCAGAATCAGGTGCGTTAACAAAGAGAGACATGCCAAATTTGCAGAGCGGGGGTATGCGAGGACTGTAATTGAGAACCGCTGCTCTAGAGGGAACAACGGCTGGCAATATATTGCATGACATATATTGCATCTCGTCAGTAAAGCTGTTTTTTTTTTTGATTAGCTGTAAATCTCACCCATTTTCAAATGCGGCAGCGGCAGTTAAAGGGTTAGTTCACAGAAAAATGAAAATTCTGTCATTAATTAATCAGCCTCATGTCGTTCCAAACCAGTTCATCTTCGGAGCACAAAATTAAGGTATTTTTGATGATATCAGAGAGCAATTTGAACCTCAATAGACAACAATACAACTGAAATGATTCCAGGTCCAGAAACTTAGTAAAAACAGTATCACAACGCATGTGTACGCTTTCCTCTAGGCGACACAGATAATGCACATATGCGTACTTTCCCCCGGATGAAACAAGGCTGATTACGTCAAATACGTTAAAGCGTGCATATGCATTGCATTGTGATACTCTCTAAAATGGCAGAAGACAACTCCGGGGGAAAAGAACGGTTGAGTAAATTATGTTATTTTTGTTTTCTTTGTGCACTCCGATTTCATCAAAAATATCTTATTTTCTGTACTGAAGATTAACAAAGGTCTTATGGGTTTGGAACGACATGAGGCTGAGTAATTAATAACAGCATTTTTATTTTTAGGTGAACTAACCCTTTAAAAATATCACATTTATATAATTCCAAATATACCTATATTTTCTTCTAATACATTTTGACAAGCCAAAACAATAATGACCAAACCCCCAGCCATCTCAGGGATTTACCGTTATGCTACTTTTGTTAATTAACCTGGTTGTTGGATTCACAGAAATAGCTATCAGTAATAACTACAGCCTTCTTCCACCTGAGACTACTTTTTTTAACTAAAAAAAAAAAAAAAAAAAAAAAAACATTAGGAGGTTTCTGTATTCTGTAAAGCTGAACATGTTAAAGAGTTCATCTTGAGAATGAAAACCAACCTGTTTTTTCTTCAGCATCTTCATGTTTGACTCTGAATGCTTCTTCAGTCTTAATGTCTTCACTCTCTTCTTTAATAAACACTTCTTCAATCTTCATGTCTTCACTCTCCTCTTTAATTACGGTCATCTTTGTTTGTTCCTCAGTATCTTCTTGACTGACTCTGAATGTTTCTTCAGTCTTCATGTCTTCACTCTCTTCTTTAATAAATACTTTTTCAATCTTCATATCTTCACTCTCTTCTTTAATTACGGTCATCTTTGTTTGTTCCTCAGCATCTTCTTGACTGACTCTGAATATTTCTTCACTCTCCTCTTTAATAAACACCATCTTTATAATAGTGTGTCACATGGATCTTCAGGAGTAGTTTTTCTGTATGTTTTGACACTGTCCTGTTTAAGATAAGAATAATTGACAGAAAGAAAAAAAATTATTAATGAAACTAAACGCTGAGCTGCATCTCAATCAGCTCCCTAGTTCATTAGTCAGTCAGAGTGATAGATAATAGCCTTAAATGGCCTGATATGTCAAAACACAAAACAAACAAACATTCAATTTATAACAGAATACATTATAGTTCACATTGTCCTAAGATTTATAACTGTTATTTTGCGTGTTATATTTAAAAAAAAATCCACGTTCATGAAAGTATTTGCGGGTGGTTTGTAAAAGTTGTCATTAAACGAGTGTTTTGTGTTTGTTGTTTTTAGCAGCAGGTCTCATTCAGTTGACTCGGAGATTCAATGGGAGCGAAATGAGACGCACTGTTTCTGTCACTCATGTGCGGGAGCGTTTTACAGGCATAATAATATCACTAGATTAATTTCACGATTTATATACAATTCTTTTTAATTTATTTAATCGAAATGCTTTAAACTCTTGTGAGCACGGTTACCTTTCTCTAGCAAAATCACAGGCGCGGGAGCGCGGCGCAGCCTTATGATGTCACTTCGGCACACCAGAATAAAAGTCTTTTTTCTCTCTCTCTCTCTCTCTCTCTCGGTAAAATCATGTATCGTACATTAGAAATATAATAGACGAGATCAATCGAAAGTATGAATTTCCAGAGCTAACAAAAGAGAGCAAATATAATTAACCGTTTAATTTATATAATTATATTATGTAATCTTAATTCCATAAATCAAAGTTTAGATTTATTTAGATTTAGATACCAATAATCAACAAGTAAGTTGACTTATTTATTCTTTAAAATCTGGTAAAAGTGTGATTCAAATAGCTTTTGATTTCAGGAAATATGCTACAAATGGCAATTTTCAGTTCTTTACAACTTATAAAGTGTTTTGAAGCTTACTGTGCATAATAATGTGGAAGAGTTCACATTGTAAGTTAGTTATGTAAGGGAAAACTACTGTTATCATTAGGGGATTTGTTCAATAAAATTTGAATTGCACTCTTCACAGTTGATTAGTGTTGGGTTCGAGTCCACCTAATTCGACTCGGAGTCGAGGTCCGAGACAAGTCCGAGTCCCAAATGGACCGAGTCGGACTCAAGTACGAGTCCCAAAAGGTCAAGTCCGATTCGAGTCCGAGTCCAGTGAAACACTACCATTTGTCAGTATATTAACCTTGTTTTAATCTTTACAACTAGAAAAGGCTATTTAAATTTAAATGTAACAAAAGCAAACCTCTATTGCCATTTTGATTTTTGATTTTAAGGCTTTTGGGTGCCTGCCTATAGATGACACCTGCATATAATTACATTTACATATTTACCATGGTATAAAATGGTAATAATAATTAGGAAATAAAATAAGAAATATTTTTTCACTGTTTGGACATGACAGACAACAAAAACAAAACAGTAATTTAATTACTTAATGTAAATAAAATGTTCTCAAACTTACTGGAGGCAAGTAAACAGTCTAATTATTAATTACAAGCAAAATAATAAATAAATATATCAATCAAAAATACCAATGAAATTATTTAGGTTTTTGTAGGTCTATATAAAAACAATGAAACATCCTACAAGCATTTAATCAGGGGGTAAATTTGGATTTGTTATATGGGGGCACTTTGGTTTCAGGCTTTTGTGGGGCTGCACATGTGTATGCAAACCCCATAAAATCTTGCAGCAACTGGTAAACTGTAAAATATAACAAGTTAAAAGTGTGCTCTGCTGTGAACAAATGCTGATCAGAATCCTTCTAGATGCTGGCAGTGTACAAAGCTGCATCTGTGTAGAATTCAAAAATCAAATCTAAAACTTTTTAATAAGGCCTGAATTTTTTTTTTATTTGAAAATAAAAATGAACGCATAGCGTTGCCAAGGTAACATTTGATCACTCATTCCCTTCAACGAGTTCTAAACGCTTATACCATACAGTAACGCCCTACGCCCTTAAAAGAAAATATACAGAAATACATCCCTATAAAATACCCACGACGCATCATTGTTCGAATTGGTTAGAATAAGAGGAAAGTCCACTGATGTATGGCTGCACAAGGCCAATTAATCCCTGCTTTTAATGAATGAATGTAAAAGTAAACTACTGCACAATATTCACTGTTTGCATTAAATATAAATGATCATACTGTATTAGTCAGTAAAGTTACTAAAGTGATTTAGTCAAGAGTGACTTTCTCTAATATGTAAAAAAAAGTAAAAATAAAGTTGCAGCTGTTATTGAGAGTGGTGTGTATTGTTTTATTATAAACTGTAATGATGAGCAAAACGTGGTGAACAGCACAGATGCAGAGCAGCCGGTATTAACAGCTGCATCGTCCAAACATTGGCCGGAGAGCGTAACAGATCCGAGGCCGACGTCGTGGCGACATCTTCCCTATTTGCAAATGATCCCTGAGCAACATCATGCTGATGGAATTTTCAATGTCGGGTCGACGTCGGCCCAACGTATGTGTGCTGTTAGGGGAACGTGAGTAATCTTACCTCATACTGATATTACAATAGCCAGTCTTAACAGTTTACGTGATCGCACTCTTTATTTATATATATTTTTTTTAATTCTGTATCAAAATATATCAAATTGTGCATGCGGTAAGAGCATCTATGCCATATCGCGTTGGCCAAAACACACAAGGAAACCAACATCACATTCGGACAGGATTAGTTTTCTCAGAGGATCACTGAGTTTGCTGAAAAACAGTAGGTAATTTGCTCTGGAATTATCACAGAGGTTGTGAGAGAAAAACACAGACATGGCGGTTCGGACGTGATTAAAATCACCAAGTAGGTCTGTGAAACAAACATTTCTTTAACGACCCCCTGTAAAACTAGTCCCGTCCGAATAGGGCTTTTGTCTCCCAAGTTTTATTGCGATGCCAGGATTGTGTCCGAATAGGGCTTTTGTCTCCCAAGCTTTATTGCTATGGCAGGATTGTTACTTTTTTTATAGGCTGTTTATGGCCTTCTTTCAAATAAATGTTTTTGTGTTCCTACTTTTTATGCACTGGGTTATTGTCACGGATTGTAGCTGTGGTGAAGTGAATCGCAAGCCCTTTTCAGCTGCAGAGGAAGACGGAGGCAGAGATTCTTCAACAGGACGTTTAATAAACAAAAGGAAAACTGAAACAAAGCAAGACGATACGAACCACATACATACAAGCAACGTTACGTTAATCCAGACTACCGGAACTGAAAAACATAGGGCTTTAAATACAAGAAAACTAATGGGCAAAAGTGAGGGCAGCTGGAAAATGACAGGTGTACAAAATCAACTAATGACAACAGAATGACAGGGAAAAACCAAATGGACAGGACTGAACCAAAATACAAAGGACGGGGGAGACCAAGACAGACAGAACATTACATTACACCCCCCTCCTGGAAAGGCGCACCTGCGCCAACAGTAACATCCCAGGGGAGAGGGGGGGCTGGGCGCTCTGGAGGCAGGACCGGGATGCAGGAACATACCTTGCCTCCAGGGCGGATCAGGAGCCCCGGTAGGCCACACAGGCTGGACAGTCCTAAGCAGTGCAGGATCGGGTGCCTCAGCAGGCCATGGTAGCTCGGGCACCAGCCGTGGCAGTTCCACAAAAATCCAAACGCAAAACCCAATCCCGCCCACCCTCTCCAAGACCCACCCCTTACTTAGCTTGGCAGGCTCTGGCAGTGGTAGCGGCGGTGGCAGTGGCAGCGTGGCAGGCTCTGGCAGTGGCAGCGGTAGCTGGGCCGGCTCTGGCAGCGGCAGTGGCTCCTCGGCCGCCATCTTGATTGCCAGCTCGAAGATTTCCCTGACCCTCCTTGCTTCCTCCCATGAAGTGATCGGAGCCGGCATAGGGAAGGCGGGAGCTCCACTCATCAATCCGGGCCGCAGAAGCGAACCTGGAACCACGTCCTGTGGATCAGCATAGCGAGGAGATCTAGGCGGCGGACCTAGCCGGATGGCAAGCCTGGAACCGTAATACTGAGTCCGCCGAGAGGGACCGGGGTCCGCGAAGATGTACGCATTCTTGGGGGCGAACGCCATCTTCTAGGTGAGTCTGGATTCAGACAGAACATTACAGTTATGGTTCTTCAGTGCCAGGATTGTGTCCGAATAGGGCTTTTGTCTCCTACTTTTTATGCACTGGGTTATGGTTCTTCAGTGTCTACAGTGGTGAGAATTGTGTATTTAATGTAATGCTTTTCTAATTTCTAATATATATATATATATATACAGTGGGTACGGAAAGTATTCAGACCCATTTAAATTTTTCACTCTTTGTTATATTGCAGCCATTTGCTAAAATCATTGAAGTTCATTTTTCCCCTCATTAATGTACACACAGCACCCCATGTTTACAGAAAAACTCAGAAATGTTGAGATTTTTGCAGATTTATTAAAAAAGAAAAACTGAAATATCACATGATCCTAAGTATTCAGACCACAGTATTTAGTAGAAGCACCCTTTTGATCTAATACAGCCATGAGTTTTTCACTCCTGGATTTGGGGATCCTCTGCCAAAATGTTTAAATGATCAGAACATGCTTTCATGTTATAATTTCTTAGACCAATTTTTTTGGTAAGAATCTGAAGGAGGAGAAGGAATCTGTCCTCTCTTTCCTTGTCTCTCCTCTCCTCTCTCTCACTTGCTTCTTGTCGCCATCGTCTCCAAGATGCTTCAAAAAACCGACATGGAAAGCTTCCTTAAAAACTATGGGCAAATGTATCTCGAAGCAGAAGCTGTTTTACCAAAAGCTGTAATACCAAATATTTATTTAATTTAGTTAATAGTTAATTGATAAATTAAATCTATGTATGGCAGTATTTTTGAAAGCATCCTCATTTTACAGCATTTTTACAAGAGTGTCTAAAACTCTGAACAGTACTGCAGGTAGTTTAAGCATCTTGGAGACGTTGCCACAGTTCTTCTGGATTGAGTCTGTCTCAGTTTGTTCTGTTACTTCATGTGATTCCA
>JAUCMR010064745.1:7275-17367 GCA_032357425.1 Enteromius argenteus | reverse complement strand
TCTCTTCTAATGAGCTGATTATCAGAATCAGGTGCGTTAACAAAGAGAGACATGCAAAATATGCAGAGTGGGGGGGCACGAGGACCAGGATTGAGAACCGCTGAGTTATGGTATGTGGCATCGCATTTAGGTTAATGTACTTAAAATGACAAAACTATCCTTTAATTATGGATTTTTGAAAAAGACCTTTCATGAAGTGTGTAACACAGCTCTAAGTGAATGAAAACATCCAAGTTTTAAAACTGAAAGTACACCGTGTATAAAGTTATTGTCTCTCAAAAGAAAGAGCCAACTCGGAATCATTGAAACGAGTCATTTTTAAAACAAATTCCAAACCGTTTCATGTTGACATGCACATGGCATTCTGAATGTATAGTGTAAATTACCTTGCGAGCAGCAGCAACATCTGGGCTGTCATCTGCACCAATTGCAAAGGTTTGAATGGGATATGGAAGCTGCTCTTCTTTGGCGAGTTTTACAAGTGTTGCGGCAACCAGACTTGAATCGAGACCACCTGAAACAATTACATCATGGATAGGGTGAATGTAATAAAGTCAGAGTAACAAATCCACTCAATTTCAGCAAATAACAAAATGAGAACAGGCACCTGAGAGGAGGCATCCGATTCTTCTGTGAGCCATCAAGCGTTTCTTAACAGCATTTTCAAACAGGATTCTAATGTTGTTTTTGACAGTCTCTAATTCAAAGCCTGATAAAAAAAAAAGAAGGAATTTGTTTAAGTTTTCATTAATTGTACAGTAAATGGTGGCGCTACATGCATACAACAAGAGTGGCATTTCTCCCATTCATCCAATGAGATGAATAAAAAAATAAATAATGGTAAAACTAAGACTGTGGACCTTTGTTCATCAGAAATTTAATATTGAAACAGGTTCATGAGAGAAGTAGCCATATCTGACTAGAGAACATGTTAAATCAGACATTTCCAATCAATCGAGTAGTGAATAACTTAATTTCAGTCCGTTTGTCACACAAAGCTATTAAATGGCTTCAGAGCATGTGATATAAATGCACAAGTAATATGGACACTATGATATTTACCTGTGCCAAGACCCTCAAGATTGTTATAAGAGGCATGTTCAGGTTCGTCTGTGCAGCAGTGATAGCGATCCATCAGCACAGACTCCACTTTTCCAGTGGGCTTTAAGTTAAACTCCTCAAAGTGCCCTGGGGGGAAGGGGGTGATCTTTGCAGGGGAGGACATGGAGTGTGTGACCTGAGTCAAACCTGTTTAGATCCAATTACAGGGAAAATGTGATGTTGTTAAAATCATATTCTGCAATTAAGGTGAGCTCAAAGTAATGCACCAGGAGATAAGAGTCAAGTATTTAAGAAAAATAATACATATATATATATATATATATATATTTTTTTTAGTACATTTCTAAAATTACAAGACCAATAATTAATGTTGTCTTAACTTCTTAATTTTTTTTAAATGTCAAACGACCAAGCTTTTATTCTGGCGGAAAGCCTCAGGGAGCCCTTCAATATTGGGATTTGGGTTTTATTTCAATTAATCATGCATCCCTACCAGTAGAGCACAAATACTACTTGGTTATACATTATACCTTTGGCTTCAGAACAGACAGCTAGAAAGCCATCGTCAGTGAACAGTTTGAACAGCGGTCTCACACCATAGGTGTCCCTCCCCAAGAAAACTTTTTTTTTAGCAGCGTCCAACAAGATGAATGCGAATACACCATCTAGCAGAGCGGCCATCTTCTGGATTCCAAAGTGATCGTACAGGTGCAGAAGAATCTCTCCATCAACTTTGGTCTGATATTCAAACTTAAAGCACTCCTTCAACTATAAAGGAAAAGACTGGTCATTAGATGTTAACCAAACCATGAAGGAATAAGATTTCCAGTATGTCTCATACTAATACGCAGCACATTCTGACACATCATAAACTGTAGTGTGCAGTGCCTGACTCATCTTCCCTTGCCTCGCTTTCTCTCAGATATAGTATCTGTGAGCCCAGCAGCATATTAGGCCTTCGCATATTTTATATTATTAGTAGCAGAATTAGTTTCAGTGATGTTTTATTAGCATTAATACTATATAAGTGCAAGAAAAGCTTATTAGTGGACACAATCATAAATAATTTCACTTTTTTTTTTTGAGTGAAACAGGCAACATTCAGCTACCTACCCTAATGTGGTTGTAGATTTCACCGTTGTAACATAGCCAGAGATAGGGAAACTTCTTGACACGCAGAGGCTGCATGCCATACAGCTGATCCACAATAGCAAGGCGGTGAAATCCAAAGCAGCAGTTGGTGAAACCATTGACATTCTCAAAGCGGAAAGCATCTGGACCACGATGAGCAATCTTCATGGCATTGGTACACTGAACTGCGAGGCACTCATCACTACCAAACAAGGCCCATATACCACACATTCTGATCCTGGAGGGAAAAAAAATAAATAGAAGGGTGCCAGAGTAATCATGTTCAAATGTTTTAACGCAGAGATTTAAGACTATTGACAACACACACCCAAACATTTACATTTTATTCTACATTATCTCAATCTTATTTGGCCATGTACCATGGCAGTGCATACAGTATTCTTTGATTACTGCATGTACTACCATGGTATACGCAACAAAGCTTGTTTAATTCCTGTGGAGGCCATACCTTCCCACTTTGTCTGCTGTGCTGATTCATGGAAGTGTTTTCCCCTTATAAGTCTTTATTAAGACTGTTTATGTAACAACTTTAATAAGGAAAAGAACTACAATTTCATCAAGTGCGGTGAATGCTACAATGAAATTTAAAAAATAAAATATTAAAAATGGTCACTTTTACAAAACAAGAAAATCCACATCTAGGCACTCACATAGTTAAAAAAAGATAAAAGCCTACAAGACAGGAAGAAAAAAAAAAAAAAAAAAAATCAACATCTATCAGCCTTAACAAGCCTTAGTTTGTGACACTCATAGTTTTGTTGGGGAGTACCAGATGCGCCCATATTAAAGTTGCCGGTTGTATAGAAACAATATATTTTTTATAAGTTTATAGCAAAATATGCATATCTATTTAAATTTTCAAGTATTTTGAGAGCACAGGGAGACGGATTCGATTGTGTCACTAGTGGGCGAAGCAAAAAATCTCTTGGCACGCACTGCTCCTTGCGACTTTCTGACTAGTATTTTTGTTTTGTTAGTGGAATTACTAATAACATGGGTTCAACAAAAGCATATATGGTTGATTATCAACCTCAGAGCTCACAACAGGTATATCTTCAAACATTTAGCCTACCATTTTATATTAGCATTTTTTTTTTCCTTTGGAAATCCAACTGTTGTGCCCTATTGAAAAAAAACAAATGGAAAAGTTCTGGAACCAATGCTAGTGACAAAGTTGGCAGGCACTAAAGCACTTTGTTTTTAAAATGGGCGATCTGTCAAATAGGCGGGGGCTTGTAACACTCAACTCACTGGCAGGACACACCAGTAATGTCTGTCATTCAGTTTGATGTTCATAATCTTGTTTTCGAAATTAAATATTTTATAAACATTTTAAAAAGGTAATTATCCTTTACACTTATTTCCAGTTCATGTCACAGTTCAGTGCTAAAAAAATGGCTTTTGGGAGCTAGAAAGTAAGTAAGTAAATAAATAATCTACATAAATAAATAAATAAAAATACATGATGGAAGGATGATACAAAATGAAAGGATATTCTGCCATTGATAAGCGATTTATTCTTTGCATTGGACCAGCTTCAGTGAACTGGTTGCATCAGCACGTTTAACGTGTAAAAACTGTTCTTCTAATTGGATGTCTGAACAGTAAAACTGTTTTTAGTGTAAATAAGTATATAGTCCTCTCAAAAGGACGTAATCCTACAGCGTTTTTTGACTGATGGTAACGCCAGGAGGATATCGGTAATTCAAAAACTGTAGCATATGCTCTCTTTCACACATCTTTTCATGTTGGTGTGGTTCACAAAAGTAACGTTAGCAAGCTGGACTAAGTTAATGTCATGTTAAAATCACATTTTAACACATTAAATATACACAAGACGTGTTAATGAATTCGTAGGCTTACTAAATCAGTTTTGTACCTTGAAAAGAAGTTTTGTCTCTTTCGGTTGAAGTAGGAGTTGTACGTTTTCCTTCAGCGAGGCTCGGCTGATAAAATACACGTGCTCCCTATCTAGACATTTGTCCTCGTTGCCTCCCGATGTCTATGCGCCTCCCAACAGCAATCGCTGCTGATTGGTCCAATGTATAGCTGAAGTCCAAAAATAGGGCTTAAATGCACTGATCTATAATAGAAATGATTATAAATAGAACTTGTTTCGCACTGGCAGGTCAGCGGTGCATCTGTACTCGGTACTCTCATTATGTACAGGGACCGATTATTAAAATTAAAGTGATTTCTATTTTTTATCCAAACAAATTTTTATATATATTTTTGTATTTTATCCAAACCTGATATTTAAAAATTCAGAAACCTGTACAGTGTATTATTTTGGTTTACCTTTCATTAAAATAAATTCAATAAAATAATGAGAAATAATTGCCTATTGCAAATTTATGAATGCATGGTTAACTTTTTCCTCCCTGCTGTGACTAGGCTATATGGGATCAGTGAAAAGCACATTTTACCTTCTTTTACCCTATATAAGATATAAAACTACTTGATAGTCTCTAGAAAAGTCTCTTTACTATCCTAATTCATTGGAACTTTGACATATTTTTTTTTTTTACCTGTTCTTTTCTTCTGACTGTTAGTATTGACCGTTTTACAAGTAGCTATTCAATAATTGTTTATGGTTCAAACAAACAGAAACATTAATCATCTTAATAAAAATCTGTAAAGCTTTGTTTATTTCTAAAAATCTCTTTAAGTGTGACGGGTGGAAATATGTTTGTATAATTATATTATGAAATTCATAAATACTGTAAAAAAATTTAAATAATCTATTTTGAATCCATCTAAAAATGTTCATCAAAAGGTGCGCAGCCCGTCTCAAATCTAAGTCTTCCCGGAAGACCATCAACCAGCCTCCTTGCACAGTCTCTCTGCAAGATCAGGGAGGACCAGGAGCAGGTTCTGTTGGTTGCACCACTCTGGCCCATCCGAACCTGGTTTCCGGACATTATGCTCCTGTTGACAGCCTCTCCCTGGAAGATTCCCCTGAGGAAGGACCTTTTTTCTCAGGGGATGGGCACAATTTGCACAGTTGAGCTGATGTTTTTATCTATAAAAACTTTGCTCCTGCTCGCGCTCACTTCCATGAAGAGGATGGGAGACCTGCGTGCATTCTCAGTCAGCGATTTGTGCTTTGAATTTGGTCCGGCCTACTCTCACGTTATTCTGAGACCCAGGCCTGGTTGTGTGCCCAAAGTTCCCACTACCCCCTTTCGGGACCAGGAGGTGAACTTGCAAGCGCTGCCCTAGTAGGAAGCAGACCCGACCCTCGAGTTGCTGAGTCCCGTACGCGCTCTGCACTTTTAAGTGGAATGCACCTGAGTTTCAGAATCTCCAAGCAGCTCTTTGTATGCTCTGGAGGACAGCAGAAGGGGAATGCTGTCTCCAAACAGAGGTTGGCCCATTGGGTGGTTGATGCCATTACCTTGGCGTGTCAGGCCCAATGTGAGCCGTGCTCCCTAGGGGTGAGAGCCCACTCTACCCGGAGTGTCGCCTCCTCCTGGGCTTTAGCGCACGGTGCCTCTATAGCAGACATCTGCAGAGCTGCGGGTTGGGCGACACCCAATACCTTTGGTAGATTCTACAATCTTCGTGTGGAAAGTCCTGTGTCCTCCCGTGTTTTGGGTAACATCTGGTAATTCCAGGAGGCCGGGTGGGTGTCGGCTTGCAGCACCATTTCTATCTATAGAGGGCATCCTTCACCTTCTTCGGATCTGGCGTCTAATCCCACGTTTTTTTCCCACTGTGTTCCCCTCATTTTAGTAAGACCTCTTCCACACAGGACCCTGTGTGCTCCAACCCCAACTCCTGCTTCTGTTAAAAAAATCCAGGCACCCCTGCCAGGTCCGTTTACTGGCCTCCAGGGCATTGGGATAGTTACGTTTGAGCTTCCATTTGGCCTGGCACGCTGTCCAGTCACAGCCTGTCAGCATTTGGGCCTCCTACGTGACGCAGTCCGGGTTGTGGCGTTTTCCATAGGAACCCCATGACATCAGTCAATAACGTAACCTCATAGTGACTGACTGAAAGGGTTACATATGTAACCTGAAGGAGGGAACGGAGACAATACGTCCCTCTTGCCACAAGGTCGGACTGTGCTTGGGAGTCGGTTGCGATCGGCTCCTCAGCAGAAACCTAATGGTGGTTTGCACGCCGCCATCTTATATACCCGGATGTACGGATGAGTGGCTAGGCATGCAAAAACCACTGGCCAATTCTCATTGGCTTTTTCTCCAAAGATCGAGTCTTTGGTCTCCCAGACAGGAACCCATGACGTCAGTCAATGACGTAACGTCTCTGTTCCCTCCTTCAGGGAACGAGGGTTACATACGTAACCGAGATGTTTCTTGTCCCCCACCTTCTCGTCTCTACCCAGTGCTTTCAGGAAGATAATTTCCGATATATAATGTTATATACAATGCATACATACAAATGCATGTAAATGTATATATGCAAATTATATTCACTGTCATGTTTGGTATCATTAGAAATGTGTAAGTGCAACTGGTACAATGGTCATTCTAGGAAAAATACATTTAATCAAGAAAGATTTGTAACTTAACCAATCCTTGGCCCACTGCAGAGGGTGTGCCCTCTCCAAGGATCTTTCACTCAAAGCACCTACTGTTCTCTCACAGGGTGTGAACTTGTCTGGTTCTGCATCATAAGGTAAATCCATTTATCATCTCACAACTTCAGAAAAGTGTGATTGTTGCAACAAAAATAAAAAATAAAAACTCTTTCTTAAGTTTAGACCAAATAACTTTTTTTTGCCAATAATGCAGTAAAAATATATTTAGTAATCACTAAAAATAACATTTTAAACATGGCCATACCAACAGCTACACTCTTTGGGCCTCTAAACAATGACAGCTTCACTGAGTCTTAGTGCCTCCAAGTAAACATCAAGGCCAAAGCACTGACTTGACATCAGGGGATTAATGTGTTCAGTGATTACACACAGTAAAGCTTCCTGAAGTGATACAGGAGCCTCGGGAACTTCAACACCCCCACAATCCATGGCAGGAACAGGACCATCCCAATCCACTCCAAAGACCGCAAAATCCATCTGTTAAATCAAATAAGGGAAAAATTTATTAATGTTCTTTTTGGAATATTTAGTGTTAGAAAGTGTACAAAATTATGACTCAAGAAGCTGCACTTTACAGAGACTTTATAACTAAAGGGTGTTGTAACAGCAAAACATGGTCCAGAGTATCTAAAACCTTTTCCAAAATAACAAAAAAAGGTGTCCAGAAACAAAACACAAAACAACCAAAATTATTTATTTATAGTTATTTATTTATAACTAAAAATAATAATATTCCATGGTTTGTTTGAATACAGGATTCTGACTGGCTGGCAGGTATGCATGAAAAATGTGTAATGCACAGGTAGTTCAGAGTGAGTTTAGTCACCGTTCCATATCAATGCGCTGCTTTAATTGATGCACTAACCAACACACAGCATTCGTGCAGAGAGAGGCCAGAGATCGCAGATTGCCCTGCACACAAACACACACACACACACACACAATCAAACTTGTCAATTCTGCCCCACAACTGTTATTAATAAAATAGCCTGGAGATACTAAATTGCTACATTATATTTCTCAGCAACCAAGGTGGTGAAGTAGCCAGTTTATCTCTTACAGACATCCTGCAAAATCACATATCACTATTGTCCTAGCAGAAGTGAGAACAAATCATTTACATGTTCAAGTCACAAATCTCTCTCAAGTCCTACCATCAAGTCCCAAGTTGACTTCCATAAGAAAAAACAAAATTCTATGGATGTCAATGGTTACCCAAAACAGCCTGGTTGCAAACTTTTTTCAAACTATCTTCCTTTGTGTTCGGCAGAACAAAGAAATTCATACAGGTTTGGAGCTACTTGAGAGTGAGTAAATGATGACAGAATTTTCATTTTTGGGTGAACTATTCGTTTACTATGAATACAAACCAAGCAAGTTGAGGAGCGTCTCGCAGACTGCAACATCCAGGGGGTGTGGATGGATAAAGATCCAACCACTCCCTCCTTAATATACCTAAATCTACCCCTAATCCCTAAACCCATCTCCACCCCTAAACCTACCATTCTCCACCCCCTAGATGTGGATCCAACAATGCTCCCTGGATGTTGTGGTATGCAGTGAGCCCTACTGGAGCAAGTCGAGTTGAGTCAGTGCTCACCTCAAGCAAGTCAAGTCCTACTAAGGACCAAGTCAATCAAGTCACAGTACCAATTAACAGAAACAACCATAGTTTATATCTGCCATTTGAAATGTTTCCTCCAAATTAAGAAAACGTTCTAAATTGTATATTTATAATTAATATTAATTTGTTATAACAGTTATATAAAATAATTCTAATTAAAAAATTACAAAAGTTTCCAAAAGATTAAGGATACAACCTGTAACGAGGAGACGGTAAGGCTTGCGGATCCATGTGCAGACTATTTATTAAGAAAACTCAGAGTACAGACAAGCAGGGTCGATGACAGCAAACAGGGACATAAGAGGCAAAGATATGCGAATAATCCAAATACGTAGCTGTGTTCAGGCTATCGGAAAACTTAATCCAAGGGGCAGAGACAAGAGCGAGAGTCCGTGGCAGGCAGGGCCGAGAACGATGAAACAGAACGATAAACACAGGGAACATAGAAGGCTTCACAGAGGGGGGAAAACACAGGGTAAATCCACAATGATCAGCCACATGACAAACACAAGCGGGTCCTTAAATACACGTTAATACGAGACGAGGGGGCGGAGGAACTGATGGGTAACCAGGACGACAAACAAGCTGGGAAGAGTTCATAATAAGAGTCCTGAACACAGACCGGAGGGACAGACAAACAGTAAACATAGTCCGGGCTGGAGTGCCCTCTGATGGAGCACGATGGCACTTCCAGCTGGCATTGTTACATAGCCCCTCCCCTAGGTGTGGATTCCAGACACTCCAGGACGGTGCAGACGGCGGAGACGCCCCTCAGGCCGGAGCAGACGGCGGAGACGCCCCTCAGGCCGGAGCAGACGGCGGAGACGCCCACCTGGGCGGAGCAGATGGCGGAGACACCCACCTGGGCGGCGTTGGCGGCGGAGAGGCCCACCTCAGCGGAACAGATGGCGGAGATGCCCATCTGGGTGGCGCTAGCAGCGGAGAGGCCCACCTCGGCGGAACAGACGGCGGAGACGCCCACCTGAGCGGTGCAGACGGCGGAGACGCCCACCAGGGCGGAGCCACGGACCGAGATGCCCTCCAGGGTGGAACAGGCAGAGCTGAAACGGGGAGCAGACAGAGGTTAGTAATGGCCTCTACGGCCGAGACAGTACCTGCTCTCAGTTCATTGTAGCGGGTCTCCGTAGTCTGGGCAGGATCGGACGGGAGTCCAACGGCCTCCGTGACCAGTTCGGGGCAGGATGAGAGTTCAAGGACGGCCTCCAAGGCCGGTACAGGGCTGGGCGAGAGTTCGAGAATGGCCTCCGTGACCGGTACTGGGCTGGATGAAAGTTCAATGGCCTCCATGGCCGGTACAGGGATGGGCGAGAGTTCAAGAATGGCCCTAACAAAAAGACTCGGAGGCTGTGCAGCCACCAGCGGAACCCCTGGAGAGTCAGTGTCCAGTCAGGATCTTCCTCTGGCAGATAGTTGAGTACGTCATAATCCAGTCCGAGAAAAAAACTGTCCTTGACTCTTTCGTCACTCTCCTGCAGTGCACTATAAGTAATAAATTCTTCCACGTAATCCTCTATGTCGCGCCCCCATTGCCCCCATAGCAGAGGCGAGACAAAGAGATCTGATTATTCTCCTGCTGTGGTGATGCGGAGAATCTATGATGCGAGGAGAACAGATACGGGAAATTCCCTCTTACCGGAGGCTGGTGTGAGTAGTCGCTGGATCCTATTTG
>JAUCMR010064580.1:0-17384 GCA_032357425.1 Enteromius argenteus | reverse complement strand
AATATTAATCACAGGATATTCTACAGTAAACTGAGCAAACACACAGTGCTACTAACTTACCTGCCACCTCCACTGAGATTGAAACAGACGTAGAAGGAACTGTAGGATCAGTGGATTAAGGTGCTGGTGAGTGCTCCTCACCTGCAGTGGATGTACCTTATTAAAGACAAAAATAATAATTATTATAAAACTATAATAATATAAAATAAATGTGTTGCACCTATGGCTTCTCCACAACGTCCTCCGGCTCACCAGAGGGAGCCGTCACCGGAGTACTAACCAGTCATTTGGACTCAAATTCCCATAATGCCTCATACCTGGGACTGATCATGAACACCTTTCTGTGCGTTTATTATTCTGATTGATTCTCTGTTTATTGACCTTAGACTGTTTCTCTTATTGTGATTGTTATCTGCCTGCCTTGAACTCTACCTGTGACCTCGACTCTGTCTCTGGATATCTCTGCCATTGATTCTGCTCCTCCTGATCTTTGCCTGTACGATTGTTCTAAATAAAAGCTGCAAATGGATCCCTCTCTGCCTTTGGCCTGGTTACAGAAGACTTCGCCATCTTCAGATCTAGCAGCTTGTTTTCAACTGTCTGCCGAGATGTCTGCTCAAGTCATGCTGCTAGCTGATCATCAAACACAGCTGGATCGACTCACTAAAGTGACTGAGGAGCTCGTACAAGCGGTATGTGGATTACAATCATCGAATCCCATCACTGTTCCCACTCAGCCCGCCACAGGCTGTGACAAAGAGAAGACAAAAATGCCGAAGACCTCAGTTGTGTGGGAGCACTTTAAATTGACTAAAGACAAAACAATGGCAGTGTGTCAAATGTGCGATTTGAAACTGGCCTACTTCTACAGCACAAGTTGTTTGAAAAATCATCTAAGTTCTGTAAGTAGTACGAAACGCACAATATAGTGTTGGTGTAAAAAACGAGCTTTCTTCTGCCAAGTTCATCAGTAATTTTTACACATGATTAAAATGTGCATTTAATTTGCTTGGAAAATACTTGCGAATACTGCACGGCAGTACAGTAGCCCACCCTAGTAATAATTTGTCTATAGGTACATCCCCAGGTATCGCAGCCATCAACATCAGCATGCTCAACCAAACCGAAAAGTTCACAGCAGCTCCTACAATTCCGAAAACCGATAACGGAGAAAAAGAAGAGAGAGATAACGGATGCCATAGTTGATTTGTTTGCTATGGATATGAGACCCGTTAATGTAGTTGAAGGCGAAGGCTTTAGAAAATTAATCAAGAAGATGGAGCTCGACTGTCTCAAACCACGCTAGTATTTCAAACAGCGATCTTCGAGGCCAAATTTATGATATCATTAAAAACGCAACAGCCTTGAGTTTCACAATGGACATTTGGACCTCGGTGAGTATGGAGGCGTATATGGCTGTCACCTGTCATTTTATATCTCAGGAGTGGGAGCTCTCTACCTTTGTTCTGGAAACCAAAGCATTTGAGTTGAGCCATACGGGAGTCAACATTGTACAACCGCTTGGAGACGCGGCGGACGCATTCGCTATTCGCAAAAGGGATTTTTTTTTACATTTTATTTAAACACTAAATAATGCTACCTTGTCATTTATTTATTACAGTTTGTTGAACTTTGTTAATTTGTTTGTTTTTCTTTTATTTAACTAGATTTTGTTGGAAAAATGTTAGGCTACCTTATTTTAAAAAATTGTGCTGCTAATATCCGATTTGGGAGTGATTTATTTAAAAGTTTTACTTTGTAAAGAATTTTTATATTTTTTTTTAATTTGAGCTGTCTAGCCAGCCTAACGTTACTTTATTTTATTTAGACTATTAAAATGTTTTTATTCTATAAGGGAATTCATTTCATTTTATTGAAACCGTTCGTTAATTAAAATTTGAGGTTTTATTGAAAGTACGCTGCTGCCGTGTTCTTTATTTATTACAATTCGTTGAACTTCGTTAATTCATTTTTTGTTCTTTTATTTAAATAGCCTACCCTTTACGGCGCCAGTAATTACTTTGCTGCTAATTTGGGAGTTATTTGTTTGTTTGATAAATGTTGGGCTACCTTACCTAAAGTATTTCTCTAACAGACCTGTTATTGTTTTGTATTATAGTGCAGTGTTCGTTCTTAAATAATATAAACCCTGCCCAGGCCGCATGTAGCACCCGACTTCTGGCTCGTGCTGTTCAGTCATTTATTAAAGTTTTATTCATTCTGAAAGTGTCGTGACTTGCCTGTATCCATATTACACAAAAATGCAACTTTGCACTCCCTTGCGTCCACAGCAGTTGGATGAACGGTTCTCGACATAAAAATGCAACAGACAGACAGACACAGAGAGATTCCTGCCTTTATTAGAGATAAGAATATATTTAGCCCCCTCCCACCGAAGCTTCGAATATTCAATGTTGATCACTACCGAATACTCGAAGCTCAAAAAATTGTATTCGGATCAGTCCTAGTGGAGACACTGCAGTCATTGGTAAAATGATGAGCGCACAACAAAAGGTTCTCATTTTACTGCTGTGGTATTGTGTACAAAAATGAATTTTAACCACTGATTCTTTACATACATCATCATCAACATCACTTCGACATGATGTATACACTGACTAGCGGAAGTGTTTGTGGGCAGATCAGACTTTGTTTGTAATCCGCGGGCAGACAGGGATTATGCAAATATGTTATCCAGTGATGTATACCAGTAACAGGCAGAAGATTCGTTACTGTTACTGGTGTATTGGTTACCAAATTTGGAAACTGACACAATATGGTGATTTTTGCAAAATCAATGAACAGAAAGCAACAGTCTACCACAAGTAAATCTTTAAAATGTGTAGCAAATATTGAAATTAAAATTTTTTAAATAATATGTTATTGGTTATTTAACTTTTAAACCACTATTTCTTATCTTTGTTTATTTATGTGAAAAATGGAAGACTGGAGTACAAAATGGAAGACTTCACAAAAATAAATTATTTATTTGTGTGCAGTAATCTTTTAAGTCCTTAGAATCCATATGGCTATAAGGAAACAAACCAAAATTCAAGCCAATATTCACATAACCTGCTTTCTGGGGGTATTCCAGAAAGCAGGTTATGTGACATACCTGGGTAAGTTAGTGGATAACCTCAACTTTCAGTTCCAAAAACGGAGGTAACTTTCTGGGTATGTATGTACTGTAACCATAACAACTTACTCTCTGAAGATAACCTGCTCAGTAGCAGGTTATGTTCCAGGGTTAGTTTGTTTCAGAAGGTTACTGAGCATGGCTCGATCCTGTGGATGTGGAGGCACAAATTATCCAAGTTTTTTTTCACCGGGAGAGAGTTATAAGACCACACATTGATGTCTTTCCATTTCCTAATGATTATTTGAAAGAGTATTATCCGTTTTCAAAAGAACCGTTAATTTATTTAACACATCTCTTGAAACTGCGTATTGCAAATGTCACAAACCATGAGCCTGCGCTTAGCACAGAAATCATTCTGTGCATAGCACTTTGTTTTTTTTGCGTCAGGGCATTTTTTTGTACAATGTGGACAATGCACAGCATGTGGGAAAGGCAACTGTGTGTAGAACCGTTGGCACAGTATGTCTGGCACTTAAACGCTTCTTACACACGTTTGTACAGTTCCCTGGCCATAAACCCCTGTGTGTTATTAAAGAGTAATTCCACAGAGAGGCAGGTTTGTCCTTTGTTGTAAAATCTATGATGCATGTTTAATATGTAGTCATACTATCTATACATGTATTCGTCCTCACACACATTTTATAATTCCATATATGACTTTCTATTTCAGGGTTTCCAAATCTAATTGGGTGCATTGATGGCACCCGCATTCCTTCAATAAATGAGGGAGACTATGTTAATAGGAAATCTATTCATAGTATCAATGCGCACAACACTTTTAACATGCAACAGATTAATATTCGCACAAGTCCTCACCTTAAGGCGATGCACCAGTAATTAAATTAATAAAAAATTAAAGACTGCTTAGATTGTGCATTGAGGTTGAAGAACCTTCATCTGTGGGCAAATCCCCAGGTATGTACTGTGAAAGGACAATGACAGTTTATTACTCTAATGTAAAAAGAGGGCATGCATTATAATGTTATGCATCATACCTCAGTGGATCTACCAGCATTGTCCACTTCTGTCACAGCAGATGTGGTCTCTTCATTGTCATCTTCATCCTTCAGTGGAAATATGCAAGTATACATTATCTGGCAAAAAGAAAAAAAAACAAAATATCTAAAAGCAACTAAGGGTACCTGACAACAGAACACTTACAACTGTGACATACTGTGTTCTTTCTGTAGGGTCCAATAATACAATCCCTCTATCAGTATCTATGAGAAAATACAACCCATAAAATCAACCTCCATATTATCAAAGAAAAACCAATAATGCAGGAAAAAAATATGTCAAAGTAATACAACCAAGATCACAGTAGCCTTGTAACAGTGAGGACGCGAGGCGTACGAGTTCATATGCAAGCAGGTTTATTTACAAGCTCAGGGTCAGGACAAACATAGTAGAGCGCCGGCAAACAGAGTTAGAGGAGGCATAGGCAGAAGCGTAAACGTGAAAGGAGAGCAAAGTTCAAATACCGTGAGTCCAGAGAATGAGACAAAGGGGATATCCAGGAACAGGCAGGAGGTCGGCAACGAATAAATCCAAGGGGCAAAACAAACAAAAAAACAAAGACACGAATGAACATGAACGAAACTCAGGACCAGGTTGACAGTGTAATGAACCGTGATAACATACAAACACTTTCGGGTTTTATACGGGTGAAAGTAGGTCAGTGGGCGGCGACAAACAATGACACACCATGACAACAGACAAGCGGGGCGGAGACATGAGTCCATGAAAACAAACATAAAACACAGAGTTTGCTGGGCGCTGAAGTGCCATCCCCCGATCTGGGCTGGCACCTCCAGCTGACTGTGACATAGTCACCCCCCAAAGGGGCGGCTTCCAGACGCCCAGACTTAGGAGCCGGAGGGACTGCCCACCAGGGCGGGGCAGACGGCGGAGAAGTCCACCTGAGCAGCGTGGATGGCGGAAACGCCCACCAGGAGGTGGAGGTGAACTCATTGATTGAGGATCTGGATCATAGACTGGGTCTGGCGGATCCGGCCATGTCGGTTCCGGATCACAGACCGCGTCTGGAGGATCCGGCCACCATGAGTCAGGGTCACAGGCCTCAGATAACTCGGCTGGTTGTAGAACCAGGACTGACTGGACTCGACACGGCCCCTCATATTGTGCTACGGGGCTGGTACCCGTTTCTGACAGGCTTGACACGCTGAGGGCCCTTCTGCAGCTTCGCAGGCTGCGTGGTAGGGACAGACTGGGTTGAGCACGGTCCCTCGTCTCTCCCGCAACTGATCATCACTCAGCCCCTCTTGCTGGGTGATGACATAAACGCCTTCTACGGGCAAAGCGGGGATCGCAGAAAGGGCAGACAGCTCTCCTAGCTGCAGCCCTGTACCCAGCTGAACATCACTCAGCCCCTCTCGCTGAGTGATAGGAACGGCACCCTCTGCGGGCGACACGGGAACCACCGGAGTGGCAGACAGCTCCCCTAGCTGTCGTTTGGTGACTGGTTGGGTAGCCGGGCCGAACTGTACACCACACAGCCCCTCTCGCTGGGTGATGATGTCGTAGCTAGCGTTTTAGGGTTTACATGGATGAGCGACAGCTCCTCGAGCTTTGAAACCTGAACCGACTGGGTTTGGAACAGCGCCCCTGGCTGTATAACTGGTACTGACAGGGCTTGAAACAGCCTGAGACGGGATAGCAGACAGTCTTTTGCGGTTTGGGAACCGTGGGGGATTTTGCCGGAACTGGCAACCCTATTGCCATGCTGGGAACCGCGAGGGATTTCTGTGGCGCTGACATCCCGGGCGCCGGATTGGCTTTTGCTGCTTTGGGCGCCATTTTGCGCTGAATCTTGCGATCGGCGTCCATCTTGGGTGAAGACTCGGGTGTAGTAACCATCTGGCGTGGCGTCTCGCGATCGGCGGCCATTTTGCGCTTCATCTCGCGAACGGCCGCCATCTTGCACGGCGTCTCGCGATCGACCGCCATCTTGCGCGAAGGCTCAGGCGCAAGCTCCTCCTGTGAGGACTGCACAGTGAACGCAGATCCAGCTAAAATGAGGGCGTACTCAACAATATCCTCCAGGCTGCAGGGAAACCCCCCCTCGGGCAGCTCGGATTTCACAGGCTCGTTCAGTCAATCGCGGAATACAGCCTTTAGAAAACTGACGTCACCCGTGACTTGAGGGAGCAGATTACTAAACTGTTGTACGTATTCCTCAATAGATAGCCGGTTTTGTCTCAATGAAAGAAGCTGATCAAAAGCGTTCATACCTGGCCGTTAATACTGTGAAAGGCTGCTGGATCCTCTTTGGCTCGTCAAAATGTCACGAGTGAGATGCGGGGAAACGTGCAGATCCATGTGCAAGCTTTATTTACAATCCAGAATCAGTACAGGCAAAGTAAACAATGGCGAACGGGAACATCGGATGCAAAGACAATAGAATAATCCAGGAAACAAAGCAATGGTCAGATGATCAGCAAACACAATCCAATAGAGGCAAAGGCACGGTAGAATATCCAAAGGCAGGCTATCGATAATCCAGACAGAGAAACACGGAGAAAACACAGGGAACATGGGAAATCACGGAGGGCTTGACAACTGGAAAAACACACGGTACATCCAACATTGACGAGCGATTAACAAAAGGACATCCGGGGTATTTATACACGTGACAATGACACTGAGGGGCGGAGAACACATTGATTACTAAGACAACACACAAGGTAGGCGGAGACTACAATGAAACACCATGACAACTGACAAGCAGGGCGGAGACATGAGTTCGTGGGAATGAGTGCATGAAAACAAACACAAAACATGGAGAGTAGCTGAGTGCTGGAGTGCCATCCAGTGGCCTGCGCTGGCACCTCCAGCTGACCATGACACACTGCATGACTCTCTGGGGTAGCATTCAGTCACTGCTGTGATGGGGTTTCACACTGCATGACTTTATAATAGGAAGAATCGCTGACAACTTTGTCCTGGTCCACAAACTACCAACGTGAGAAGTGACATGGAAACGCAAGGTCACATGTTCCAGACCGGCGTTCCCACGTGAGACTGGAATTATTATTTACCCAGATAGCACATGTACGTCTGCAAGATGTTTGTTAAAGATCTCTTGATTGAGATGATAAACATCTTAAAGACATTTTAAAGACATCTAATAGACGTCTATTTGATATCTAAAAGGAGAGGTCCAATAGATGTATTGCAGATGGGCAAACAACCTAAATAATACATCTTGCAGATGTAAATGCAGACGTCAAAGACCTTGTTTACACTGTCAGTTAAATGTGACCCAATTCCGATTTTCTTGCTCATATGTGACACAGATCAGATATGTTCCATGACAGTGTAAACAGGAAAAAAACACATGCATTAGGATATTTTGAGATCAGGTTAAGGCCTCGTTCATATGTGGAAATAAATCACATATAAATCAGATTTGTGCCAATGCGACTGTCGTGTAAACGGACAGATCGGGTTTTCCTAGGCATTGCATTCTGTACATCATTGAAAGGGTAAAAATGTTTTACTTCTCCGCGGCATAATGAGGTGATTTGTGATTTGTGCTGGGGAAAAGTGTAAATGCAGATGGGCAGTTTTGAGTTACAGGCAAAAATGTTTTTGTTTTTTTTTTTGATGTGAGGTTTTCACAAAAGTTAGTTTATTAAGCCCTCAGCTGGCGATTCCAATCCAAATTTTCTTTATTTGTACATTTTCTTAGAGGATTAGGCCCACCTTTTCTCCGTTTGCTTCTGGTGCTGATGGTCATACACATGACACAGAATTGCAGTAGGCTATGTAAGTATTCACGCAAACATATCTGTTCTGTCTTAAGTGAACGCTTGGGGAGCTGATAGGGAAAAATATCTGATGTGTAACGTGCAAATAGCCTATCTGTTAATCTAAATCTAACAGTAAAAGAGAAGAGGAATTCACTCGCTGCACTTCATTGAAATGCTTTTGTAATTTTAATCAGTATGGCAAGTGTAAACACATAAATCAGATATGGGTCACGATTGAAAAAACGTGTAAACGGACAACCAAAAAAATCAGATATAGGCAACAAATCAGAATTGGCATCAAGTCCTGCTGTGTAAACGAGGCCAAATAGACGTCTCCTATATGCATGTGTGATATCAGGGATATTACGGTAGCGCGCAAGAAGCTTGCCAAACAAATTTCATATGTATTCATTAGCATCAAAAGAAAGAAAAAATAAATAATGCAGGAGGACATGCGTTCTATACCTTAGTAACTCCTCCCCCAACATCCCGCTGCCCTGGATGTTGCTCTCTCATTGGTTGATTATTATCATTATTTTCAGTCAGAACACATTTCACACGGTATGATTTTGAATTGTATAGGATGGTCGTTGATCAGTTTTAAAAGTGAAGTGAAAAAGTCAGTTGCTTACAATTAACAATTTAGGAGAAGAACTTGAGATTCTTCTGGAATGTGACTGTTTGCTGCTTGTCTGTTCGCTGATATCAGATCCTAAAATATACTCTTGATTATAATAACATAAGACATGCAGGCAAGTAAACACAGCATGCAAAGTTTTGAATTTTCTCATATAGATTCAATTCTACATTATTTTAAAACCAAATGTTTTAAGGTACATTTAGTGTTGTATTTATAATTATTTTCTATGAGAGGAAAATGTTTAATCAATTTAATGTATTTCTGTGCAGCTTGTTTAAAGATCATCTGATCTGATTTTGGACAAAATTGAACAACATTTGTAGGAAAAGTAGCAAAAAAAAAATTTTTTTTCATTTAATGTAATATGGCTGACATATAAAAATGTAAGATGAGACATCGTCAGAATCGACACAAACCAGAGAATAAAATTATATGCAAACAACATCATTTGGACAATGTTTTCAAAAGTTATGTGTTTTTGCAATAATTGTTATATTTCTATACACTAGGTGTCACTGTCTTCAAACTTCCTCTGGGAAACGGTGTTGATGACCCGTGTGCAGATATATCAAATAGTTCAAAAGGTACTGCATTTTGCTTAAAATTTCTAAATGGTGGACACATGGTTCAGCTGATACTGGCATAGTTGACATTCACAGATTCGGCATGACCCAAGGAATCCATAGACACCAAGAACATAATTTTCTGAAAACTGGTTGAAATGTTAAAATGTGCATTTTTGGTATCTTATGACTCATAAGTGGTGCTGTTCCCAACTTTGGCATGGACCCTCAGATCATGGTGTTTGTGGCACTGCGGAGGTGGTATGGAATCCCAGGCTTCTTTGACAGTGGCCTTCAGCTCAACTGCATTTTTTTGGTCACTTGTTTCTCATTTTCCTCTTGACAATTCTCTATGGGGTTCAGGTCTGATGAGTTTGCTGACCAGTCAAGCAAACCAACACCATGGTCATTTAACCAACTTTTGGCTGTGTGTGCATGTGCCAACTCATGCTAGTAAATTAAATCATCTTTTAAAAGTTGGTCAGCAGAAGGAAGCATGAAGTGCTTCAAAATTTCTTGGTAAACAGGCGCAATGATGTTGGTTTTTAAAAAACATTGGAGCAACACCAGCAGATGACGTTGCATCCCAAATCATCACAGAATGTGAAAACTTAACACTGGAATTCATGCAACTTTGGCTATGAGCTTCTCCACCCTCCCTCTAGACTCTAGGACCTTGGTTTCCAAATGAAAAACAAAACTTTCTCTCATCTGAAAAAGAGGACTTTGGACCACCGGGCAACAGTCCAGTTCTTCTCCTTAGCCTCTGACATTGTCTGTGGTTCAGGAGTGGCTCAACAAGAGGAATGCCACAACTTCAGCCAAATTCCTTGACACGTCTGTGTGTGGTGGCTCTTGATGCCTTGACCCCAGCCTCAGTCCATTCCTTGTAAAGTTCACCCAAATTCTTAAATCAATTTTGCTTGACAATCCTTCTGGACAACTGTCAGATGTCAGATGAGGAAGTCTTCCCCTTGATTGTGTAACCTAGTGAATCAAACTGAGAGACCATTTTGAAGGCCCAGGAAACCTTTGCAGATGCACCTGTATTTCAGTCTTCAGTAATTGCAGTGCCTTGAGATGATATGGCTGTAATCTCAGTGTCTCTTGTTGTGGTCAGACATGATTTATTAACAAACTCTCTCAACTAACATGTTGGTCATGCTGTACCATTGTCTAATGTTGATGAAGTTTTCTCCCCAGACTGTGACTTCTGCTGAAGTTGCTTGGTCAGTTACTGTGTAATTGATTTTCTCAACAAATGTTCCATCCCTCATGATGGTGTGTGCCTCACTGTTTTGCTGGGCTTTTTTTTTTACACAAATACAGACATTTATGCAGACAGAGTAGTTTCCGTGAATAGAGTACTGTAAAGCTTTTCCTTTGAATTTCAGTAATGCCAGGTTTATTTCAAAGACATGTATAGATATTTAAATGTTATATATGGGTATTTCCTGTTATACCATGAATTTTCTGTCTCTATGATTTGCATACATATAATTGTGAAGTTTTGACTTCCATGTTTTCCAGCTCAATTGGTTTCCTATGAGTTGTGTGAATAAAGTACATCAGTTTAAAGAGTAAAGTCATTCAGTCTAAAAATTTGCTTGTTCTTTGGAGTTTTTTTAGATGTATTAACCATTTTAGTTATATGATCTTAGCATGTTAATTTCCTTCTTAAAGGGTCAGTTTATCCAAAAAAAAAAAAAAAAATTCTGTCATTTATTTACTCACCCTCAAGTCATTCCAAACCTATAAGACCTTCGGAATATGAATTAATATATGTTTGGTGATATCAGAGAGAAATCTGACCCTCCATAGACAGCAATACAACTGAAATGATCCCAGATCCAGAAACGTAGTAAAAACTTACATGTGACATCATTGGATCAACTTCAGTTTTGCCACACTACGAGAATACTGCAAATTATGTACATGCGCATGCTTTTCCCCGGATGTAAATATGGTGTAATATGTAAAATACGTGTTGTGCTGTGATACTTTCTAAAATGCCAGAAGACAATAGTCACGGGAGAAGAACGGTAGAGTTAAATGTTATTTTTGATTTTATTGCACAAAATATTTCTAGAGTCAAACTGCCCTGACTTGCCCTGAAGTGTTGCATTTTTAGTGTTAATGTCGTTGGAAGATGTTGTGATTGTAGTTGTGTATTGTAGGTATATAATCCTTCATTACAAAATGGTTTTATTTAGCTCTAAAAAAGGTTCTGCAATTGTTGAAGTTCTTTAATATGGTACGTAACTACTACAGAGTCGATTTTAAATGTTCTTTTCAAAAGAATAACATTTGTGACACACTTACCTATTATTTGTTGAATGATAATTATGTTGTTCAGGCCTGAAGATTCGTAATGTGCAAAATTTGCCTTTCTGTTGAAGTAGTGCATAAAATTTTTAAATAGTTTTTTTGGGGCCCCGTTTTAACGAACTCAAAAACTGCAAACTAGTTTTAAAATAATTTTTCACGTGTTTTATACAGTATGTTTCCAAAATAAAACTGTTGTTTTACAAAATTGAGCATTGTGACCAACAGCGAAAGACGTCACGACAAGGCCGATTGGCCCGCGATGATGAGGTCCAGGTGTTCCTGATGATTAGCAAGGGCGACGCTGATGTCCTACGGGGTTTCCCGCCACACTCCCCCTCCCTAAGCGTCGTCCTGGTCCCGGTGGATCTGCAAAGAGGGGAGGGGGGGGGTGGGTGGGGAGTGACCCTGACAGACCTACATACCGTGGCAGGACCGCCCAGTTAATGGCTAGGGCCTCCTTTTCCACTGTGGCGTAGTTTCTCTCAGCCTGGGTTAGCTTCCGGCTGATGTACATGACAGGATGCTCCTCTCCCACTTGCACCTGGGAAAGCACGGCCCAGAGTCCCGTGTCAGAAGCATGCATCTGTGAAAGGAAGGGGCAGTTAAAGTCAGGGGCCAGAGCACCGTCTCCATGGTTAGGGCCTTCTTGATAGCCTGGAAGGCCTCCTCCGTCTCATCGGTCCATTGCACTTTCTCTGGTTGCCCCTTCCTTGTCAGGTCTGTCAGGGGGCAGCTAAAGAGGAGAAGCTGGGGATGAAACATCTGCAATAACCTGCCAACCCCAAAAAGGCCCGTACCTGGGTTTTGGTGACCGGTCTTGGAGCCTCCATCACCGCCTGGACTTTCTTTGCTTGAGGCTTCACCAGGCCGCGTCCTACTGTGAAATCCAGGTACTGGGCCTCGGACATGGCAAGGTGACATTTGCGGGGGTTGGCGGTGAGCCCGGCCCTCTGGAGATCCGACAGCACCCTTCGGAGACGCTCATCGTGGTCCTCCCATGCCTCCGAGTGGATCACGATGTCATCTATATAGGCAGCAGCATAAGCTTGGTGTGGCCAGAGGATGATGTCAGACAGTCGCTGAAAGGTGGCTGTAGCTCCGTGAAGGCCGAAGGAAAGGACCCAGTACTGCCAGTGGTCTGACGGAGTGGAGAAGGAAGTTTAGTTTTGCCTCTTCGGCTAGAGGAACTTGCCAGTATCCTTTTGTTAAGTCAAGAGTCGAGATGAACCGGGCCCTTCCCAGGCGTTCGAGGAGTTCATCCAGTGGGTAAGAGTGAGCCAGTTCCAAAATTGTCTCAGTTTTATTTTTAGGAACAACCAAGAGCTGTTTTACCTCCCCCCCTTCGCTGGGCGACACAGTACAGCAAGCTGTTCTCGATGATGAAGTGCAGGAGAGGGTGAGGGCCGGGGTGGATCTCCTGGTCCTCCAGGACCCGAACCTGGCTCCAGCAGTTCTTCAGCTGGTCGTCCTCGCGTTAAGCCACCCCGAATGAGCCCCCTCCCGTGACCTGTTGGAAGACATCATGAAAGACATTGGCATCATGAGAGGGGGACTCACCATCTCTCCCGCTGTCCGTAGTGAGGAGGGCTGGTCGGCATTGGGCACCCCGCGACAGCCTCTGGGTCCTGTGGTGTGAAGGCGGGGCCGGTTGTGTGGTTCTCGCCAGGGCTTTTTCAAACCATGGCCAGTCGTGGCCCAGCAGGTAAGTCCTGAAGAGCTCCCACTTCCAGTTTTCACATTTTTCCTCCTTGGCGTAACGTCACCAGGTAAGTAGGCACCCGACGAGTGTCTCCGTGCACACAGGTTACTGGTAGGGAACCACGCGAGACTGGCTGGGGTCCCAATACATTGGGCCGCACTAGGGTGATGAAACTGGCAGAATCCAGGATCGCGGCATAATTACAGCCCTGCACTTCAACTCTGGTCCGGGGTCAGGCATGTCTTGGTGCACCACACAACCGGCCATCCAGGTCGGTGGAACAGGTGGGTCGGTGGGCATCGGCTCGTCGCGGGGGCTGTACGGCTGCTGTACTGGCCCTCCGGCGGGCGTCGCTCCTGAACCACCCTTCGGGGATAGGACAGCGCTCTCTCCCCAGCCTCCTGGTGGTAGGTAGTGTCCGCCAGCTCGATGGCCTCCACGAGTTGTTGCAGCGTTCGGGGTCCTCTCATACCGACCAGGGTAGTGAGCAAAATATCCTGTTGACCCCCACGCGCTCTGCTACCTCTCTTGCAGTGGGCTCGTCCTCCAGGAGCCAGTGTTCCGCGAGCCTCAATAAGTCGGCCGCCTGGGTGCGGGCTGGCTGGTGTGGCTTGAACTCCCACTATTGAAACTGCTGGGCTGCTGCAATGGGCGACAGACCCAGTCGGGCCAATATTTCTCTTTTTAAAGCATTATAATTATCTCTCTCATCAACTGGCATGGAAAAAAAAGCTTGTTGCGCCTCTCCGGTGACCAACAGCGATAGACGACACGACAAGGGCACTGTGTTTATCTCCCGAAGGGTAGATTTTATTGACAGAAGTAATAGAAGTGAGAGATAGTGACTTGGAGATGCGTCTCCCAGAATGACAGTCTTCTGCCTCTTTTATGTGAGTCTGGCCGTGACCAATTGGGCCGCTATGACGAGGTCCAGGTGTTCCTGATGATTAGCCAGGGCAATGCTGATGTCCTACGGGGTTTCCCGCCACGGCATGTAGTTTATTGAAGTTGATTTTAAAGCCATTGCTGCCAGCCTTTTGACTTTTACATTTGATGTCTACAGAATTTGACGTCACAATTTAAATGATGAAACAATGTCATGATTTCAACCATGAAACAACGTCACAATATCAACGTTGATCCAATTTTCAAAATCAAAAGATTAGACCTTTCTCACAACTTTCGTATTTTGCACCAGAAATAAAACCTATTTCCGCCCCGGTATGCCGGTAACCAGGTAAACAACAAAGATGGTGCAAGCATCGAGCAAGAGTTGTTGTAGCATCCTGGGCTGTTCTTGCAATGCCCAAAAGCAGCCTTATTTATCTTTTCACTCCTTCCCTGCAAACGAAGAAGGAAAATGAAAACCTCTAGTTTATGAGACTCCTCGTTTTTCCTCTGAGGCGGGTACAATCTAGCACTCACAAAAACCTGCCCGTCTACTACATTTGATACTATGACAAGCAAACACACAAACATAAACAGACGTTGCCAGAGAAAAAGTTAACTGATGATGACTGCGGTTAACGTTAACATTAGGCTATCGTCGCTAGCTGCTACACACAAGACATTCACTTGGACCAAAGGCAGTGAATGTCATTTTGTTTGTAACATCATGACGAATAAAGTTGTACATCTCCTCTATCCTATCCATACATAACCCTAGGTCTAAGTGGACACACTCATAATTTGTTACGTTCTAATCTAACGTTAGTTACGTTACTTGGGACATTCTAAAACGTTTAACATGAAAAATGCTTAACGTGGCTTAACGGACGCTACCTTAACAACAACTGGGAGAAACCAAACTTCTGTCAAATTGTATTTATAATAAAGGCTTGCCACTGTCAAAATAACAAGCTCTTATTCAGCTTATAAAGTGAATAATATTACGTTCTTATGGCAGTCGTTAGTGATTATTACAAGGAAGGTTTGAAAGAAATTTGGGTTTCCCTACAATACGCGTTTAGCATTTTTGAATGTCCCCGTTACTTACCTTGAAAGTTATGGATAAACTCTTTGTGGAAACATTTATATCCTTTATCCAGTTTGTTCCCCTTTATGGCGGAGTTTTCCTCCACGACTCTTGTCAAGTCGGCAAAGGTGAACTTTGGCAAACCCGTGAGGGAAGTTGTGTAGAATCTCTCCATTTTTAAATTACACGGCTTTCTGCTGTGTTGACATTACACAGGAAGTCTGCATACCCTGCGATTGCGTATTTCTGGTTTCTGTGAGAAAGGTCTAGAATGCTTGGTAAGGCAGGTAAACTGGCAATACTTCGCGAAGTACTGGATTTGGGCTTGAGGCTTTATACAGGCCAGACTGGAAGTGATTGCAGAGGGAGCGGAGACGAGTCAGTACTCGGGCGAGGGCTCCCTCTGCTGGCTTGGCGTTACAGAATCCCCCCCTCTAGGAGCAACTCCTGGAGCTCTACGTGGGCGTCCCAGTGGTCGTGCTGGACGGTTGGGTCTGGCTTGATGAAACTCCTTGGTGAGGGACAGATACAAGATGTCCCTGGTGGCTATCCAGGACCTCTCCTCAGGACCATAGCCATCCCAGCCCACCAGGTATTGGAGCTGACTCCCTCGTCGACGCCATAGGCGGAGTTTCACATTTTTGCCTGGGGGGGCACCTACCGGTAGACCACAAACTCAGTTTTTTTTTTCTTTTACATATGTGATAAGGAGAGAACTAATGGTGTTGCACAATGAATTTTATACATTTGTATTTATGCATGTTCACTTTGGGTTGGTGTGATTTGTGTTGCTGTGGATTGCTGTGTATTTTCTCTCTTTGGTTTGTAAGCAGTATGTTAAGCCACACCTCTATTTTCAATTGAACTAATGATGAAAGCTGGGTGATGAGAGAGAGACTGTTTGCACCTGCACCGGTGTTTGATTGCAGGTGACTTGGCAGGTGGCGAGACAGCTTATGGCTGTGAGAGCATTCATGTTCTGTGATTGAATTCAGACGGAGTTAACGGTGCACAGAGCCGCGTCGAGTGAGCAGCACGTGAGCCGCTGGATACGTGGCTGCAACAGTGATCGTGTATGCTGTGACGACAGTGTGATGTGGAGGCATTCACTAATTTCCAGGGGTTTCGATACCATGACGTAAAATGGGCGTTTCTGGAGGTGTTGGGAATACGCCCCCTTTAAAAAAAAAACACCTGAGGAGGTCACCGATCATGCGCAGAATGCTTCTTTTTTTGCGCGGCATTTCAAATCCCAGGATCAGCCCTGATGAATTAGGAGAAAAGCATACCCGCGATGGATAACGAAGGACAAAACAGACATACAGGTTATTTCTGTTTTATAATCTTATAACTTATATAAACGATTTGCGAAAACAACGTGTAGTAACCGTCAATAGCTTGATTGCGTTTTTGTCTCTTTGCAAAAATTAACCATGGTTTTACAACAACAGTAAAATCTCAGGGCTTAGTAAAACAGGTTATACAAATGGTAATCATTCCTGTTAAAAAAATTAATAAATGCCACACTTTTACTATAATAAACCATGGTTAGTTTTTGTACGTAACGTTACTCAGTCTTAGTTAAGTAATATGGGTTTATATAGCTATATGTATTTTTCCACAATTATGTGAATATAAACAATAAAAGGATTATGTAACATTAGATGAAACGTATGCACCTCTTCAAATTAATTTACTTTATTTCTTTCAGACTGGCTCCCATCAAATTTCAAAATATGTACATCAACAAAAGAATATATCACAGGACTTGTTTCTTCAGAAGAAGAACTAAGACATCTACTGGAAAGCCACAAGCGTGTATCTGGCACATCTTATACTATCTGGTAATTCAACATGCCATATATTTACTGCATGTTTTCTCCTAATGGGAAATATATCTGTACCTATTACTGTATTATGCAAATATCTACTGAATATTTTTTGCAATGATATAAGGAATTTGTCTTGTTTCAGATACACTAAACACATTAACAAACATACAGTATAACTCTCTGTGTAGAAAAATATGTAATGTTAGAAGAATATGTAGAAGAAGGTAACACTTTACAGTAAGGCGTTGTTTAATAACATTAAAGCATTAGCTAACAATAACTTACAGTGAGGAATACATTAATTACTACAGTATGTACTAATAATTACATTATTTATTAATGATGTGTTTGTTCTATAAGTTTCTATTTTTCTTTCATTTTTGATATTAATTGTATTTTTCCTAATAGGTCGGATGACAGTAACAAAAAACAGAAA